>JAHBCN010003582.1:0-73470 GCA_019359885.1 Listronotus oregonensis | reverse complement strand
TTTTATTTTTTTATGCAGACGTTTCTTTTCCTACCTATTAATACAAATTTGGATTTTTCCAGGTGTGGATCGCTCAAAAAACTCAATCTAAGCTCAAATCGTCTCATAACTCTCCCCGATGCGATTCATTTATTGAACGACTTGGATTTGCTGGAGCTCAAGAATAATCCGGACCTCATTATGCCTCCCAAGCCAACGGAAATGACGCGGGGTGCTGGGTTGGAGTTCTATAACATCGATTTTTCTTTACAGAATCAGCTTAGGCTAGCTGGAGCGACTGTACCCACTCCATTACCTGCACAAAGTAAGTTGATATAAAATTATTTTTTTCATTCAACATTTTTCTTTAGTTTAAAAAATTAAATTGATTGGAATATTTCACTCATGTATAAATTTTCTCATAAGACACGTTAAAAATCAAAAAAATTTCAGCGGAAATTTCACGTTGCCTAGACAACGTGGTATTTCCACTTACTTACAAACACAGAACAATCGAACCTGTTTGTTTGTATTGTTAATTAGAAACGTGAAAATCAGTCAAAATGAGTCGATTTGGTCATGTATACGATAAAGAAATAGATAAAGTAATTAAAAAAACGATTTCAGTTATAGTTTTAATTATGTTGCATGAAATTTAAAATTGTATGACAAAAAAAACTTTTTAATAGTATAATACTCACATTTCTCCATTCTAGAAATATTCTTCCTAAATACCGCTCGTGCATAAAAATAAACCAGATAATTTTCATTCAAGCTTGTTATACAAATTCCACTCTTTCTTCGAACTCGCGGAATTATAAATAATAGGCAGTCATAAAAATTATTGGTAGTTTTAAAGCACTCGCAGTATTACCCCCGATAATTTTCTCAATAAATTTGACTAGAATTTTCATATGTGTAAAACAGCTCTAACATAGAGTTAAACATTTTTTTTCGTTTCAGATCCCAGTAAAGATCCCATAGCGAGAAAAATGAGACTTAGGAGAGGACGTAGAGATCACGAGGAAGCCGACCAAGATCAGGCAAAAATATTAAAGGTACATATCGGCGATTTATTTATTTTTTTATGTATGTATTTAATTTTTCTATTCTTTTTTAGGGTATGAAAGATATAGCAAAAGAGAAAAATAGAAGTTTGCAAGAAGAAATTAAAGCAGAATCTTTAAAGTAAGTTTTTATGTTTTTTTTTGTATTATAAATTACATTCAACGAGTATTAAAAACTGTTTAAATTTTCGTTTATTAGTTGTCTACCTTTTACTATGACATTTGTCATTTTTTTAAAATTATAACTGTGGGAGATTGTTACGTTCTCGAAACCATGGTTATAAAAGTTGTTTATCAAGTAGGCAATTGTTTTATTTCAAAAGTCAGTTCGTTCTGTCAAGTGAACGCGAGTACTTTTTGCACCGAAAAATCTATGTAAAAATTACTATGAACGATTCCGAAAGTATTCTATCAGACGTAGAAGATGCCGCAGTACGTGTCACGCAGTCATTATTGCTGGAAAAGTCGCGATCAAAATATGAGAAAATATACAATCAGTTTTTGACATAGTGTGATGGCAAATAGGTGAAAAATCAATGCAATAAAGTGAGAAGTATGCCAACCCGAGTGCATACCAAACACAGCCCAATTCATTATAGTTACACCATTACTATTATCATCATCATTACCACCAGCTAACCAGCTAGGATTGTTTCAAAGAAATGTAAAAGATGTGTTACTAATATCTATAATAATTAGTAGTAGAAATTTGTATCAAATTAGCATACTTTATTTAGATATTTTGTATTTTTTTCATAATTACAAATATTAGTCTTGTTTAGTTCCTGTTGGATGTATTAAGCAAAAAAATTTAGCACCTTTTTGAGCAGCAGTGCATGGTGCTGTGTATTTTGGAATATACGTTTCGTCTACGACATCCCATCATCAGACGTTTTTAAAACAATAAACTGTATATTTTGTAGCCCTCATAGTTTGATCACCCCTTTTTTGTTCTAAAAATATCAATCCAATATAAAAAGAAGAGCTATGAAAAGTAAAGTTAAAATGCAAAATTTTAGTTTATTTATTACAAGAGCTGAA
This sequence comes from Listronotus oregonensis, assembly GCA_019359885.1. Taxonomy (NCBI): domain Eukaryota; kingdom Metazoa; phylum Arthropoda; class Insecta; order Coleoptera; family Curculionidae; genus Listronotus; species Listronotus oregonensis. Next base: position 71,383 of record JAHBCN010003582.1, on the reverse strand, counting down.
ATACAGGGTGCGGCAGCATAACTTCCTTTTTTAAAACTTAATAAAACGCATTGTATAAAACAGAAAGTTTTAATCTGGTTTTTATAATGTTGGTACATACCTAAAGTTTTGTTTTACATAGCTTTGAAGAACAAATCACGTAGACGACGTCCCCCATTCTCGATACATTGAGTAAACCGATTTCTGGCGCTTCTCATGACTCTTTCAAGCATAGCAGGTGTTATGTGGGCAATTTCTTCCTGGATGTTATTCTCTCTCTCTCTCTCTCTCTTAAAAGGTCCTTGGACAGTTCACATAAAAACGGGATTTCAAAAAACTCCATAGAAAAAAAGCACAAGCGGATAAATCGGGAGATCGTGCCGGCCATTGCAAATCGCCCCTGATCAAAAAAGGAAGTTATCTGCCGCGCCAGAAATCAGCATAACTTTGATTTTTCGAAAATAAAGATAAAGAAGTTTTAAACATCTGCACATTAAAATATTTTAATAAATAACAAAATAAGTTGTTTTTAAGATTCCGAGAAACAACATTCAAATGAAACAATTTTTTCCTAACCACAGGGAGTGTATCCAAAAACGGGCATACATTTTACTTGCATTTGATCTTAAAAGTTTTGATTGCTTGATCTTCATAATTTTTTAATATGTTTTTCTTAAGGTGCTTTTATATAAGACATTTTGTTATATAATAGGTTTGTTCCAACAAGAAATCCGGTATCGTTTCGAAATCGTTTTTGAATTGTTTTTTGGTGCGCCTAGACGCATGCGCGGCCTTAAAATAGTTTCGTGACGGTACGAAAAGTACAAACGTTGGATCGCTTTGCGGATCGTTTTTGGGACTGTCAAATCAAAAGTTTTTGAATTTTTTGTTTTAAAAATATAACCCTACTTTTCTACTTATTATTTTTGTGATCAAAGTTAGCAAATATCACTCATAATATCGTCACTCATCTTTAAAGATAATTAAATTTAATGATGTGCTTAGGACGTGTAAAAATTATTGTTTTTGAATAAGTAAACAAGCCAGAAAATAGAAAATGCTAAAGCACGTTGCACGCTATTCGTTAAAGTTAGAATTATGCAGAAAAATTAAATTAAGTTAAAATAAGTTAAAGTCACACAAGAAAAGATAAACATTATGTGATCAAATGGTTTTAATTATACACATAAATTAAAAATTAAGATAAGTTAAAAACAGGCCCGTAGCCAGGGGCGGGGGGCTGAGCCCCCTGGAGCCTCTGTCGCCCCCTGAAGCTGTCTCTCGCCCCTGCAGCTTTTTCGATCACGCACGTAATCTCCATAAAAAAAATGTTCAATTAAGGAGCCAAGAGGTGGTTTCAGGAGTTATACAATACAAGTATTCAATGAAAAATTTCTCGGCAAAATTAAGAGTCAGAAAATACTAGCAAGCTAAACTTACAAACATAAATTATAATAAACCGTTATTGAAGCCGGCATCAATAAAATTTAAAAAACCATAATTATTTTCCAGGAATACGATATAGAAACTGTAGGTGTTTTCAAGATGCCGCCCGCACTCCGCGATTTCTGTGAATGCAAATGCCTATGGCCTATGCCGCGCCGCCGAAAAGAAACAATTTTTTTACTATAAAAGTTCTTTTGATGTCCAGGAATAAAAGAATAAAATGTTTACTTTATAATTTTTTCAAGGCATGTTTTGGCTAATTCTGGGACCTTAGCTGTCTTTAAAGTATTTTTAATAAGAAGTGGATTAGTTTTGTTTTCGATGTAAATCAGTACGGGTTGAATTAATTTTAGCTTGTTGTTATTGGTTTTTTGGATGTTAAAACTTTACGTATGTAATAGTTTTTTTGTGTTGTCTAGTTGAATTTAATTTTCTGTAGTGGAAATCCTCTTAAATTCGATATCTTAATCGCGCGTTATGGATAAGTTTGTCATCAAATTAAAGAAAAATATTCCGACAGAAGATGAAAATGCATCATGTTCAAGCAATTTGACGTCTGTAAGTAGTGAAAGTGCATCATCACGGCCTCCTTCGTTACCACTGAAGTTAAACAAGTGCAGTATCCGTCAGATTTAGCCTCTCAAGATCTGGATATTGTTCAGGTGATCTTACCACATACCCCAAAGATAAAAATGGTAGAAGCTTTTAGAAAGAATGGTTTCAAAAATATGTGTGGCTAGAATATTCAAGTGTTACCGATTCTGATACTGCTACGCATGTAGACAATTTCTACCGATTGATCTAAAAGAAAACATGTTTGGTACTTGTGGTTTTCGTAACTGGAAGCATGCACTCGATAGTTCAAAAGGATTTCCCAAACACAATGCTTCTAAAACTCACATTGAAGCTATGTCAAAATGGGCAGAGAAGCAACGTCGACAAACTTGGGAAAATCTGTTTCCACGCTTGTAAATGAAGAAGTTTTTGAATGCAATCGGTACTATATCACTTGTATTGCCGAGATTATCCAACTTCTGGCTGTGAATGAGCTACCAATGAGAGGTACCTATGATATCGACGAACATGAAGAAAAAACTATTTATGAACATTTTTAAATTTACTCTGAAAAAAGATCAGAAACTTGCTAAATGTCATAAACAAATGCCCAAAAATGCTACATATTTATCACCAGACATTCAAAATGATGTTGTAGAAGTCATGGCTGAATGGTTCGTGAGAACATCGTTGCTGATATTAATAATGCAGACGTTCCCTGGTTTACTCTACTTGAAGATGGGACAAAAGATAAAAATAATAGGGAAAATGTAGCCATTGGTATTCGTTTGTAAAAGAGGTAAAGTTTTAGAATCAATTATTCTGCATAAAAACCACAGCAGATTTAGATGCTGAGTCTTTTTCTAACCTTAACATTAAACACTCCAAGAATACGGAATAAACAGCAATCGGATGCTTAGCCAGTGCTTTGATGGAGCGTCAGTAATGAGTGGAAAGAATGGAGGCGTCCAAGCAAAAATTCAAAGAAAACTAAACCGATTAATTCCATATGTGCATTGTGCTAATCATAGGCTTCACTTGGTTTTAATTAAATCAATTGATATTCCAATAATCAAACAATTTTTTGATCAGTGCACTATGTTATACCACCCTTAAACAGAGTGCCATAGCTAAGTTATACGAAGGACATACTTAAGCAGACTTCTTGAGCAACGCTGGTCAGGCCATTTACATGTGACTGACGTCATATATAAAAATTATAATGAAATTATTATTTTGTTAAATAAAGCGTGGTCGATAAAAATTTTCCAGGGGACAAAGTTGCCGAGGCTGTTGGTTTAAAAAATGTCGTTTCAATGGACCACTTTAAATTCAGTTTAGTTTTCATGAATAAACTATTACATACTTTGGAACCAGCCGATAAATTATTACAAGCACGTGAAACAGACCTTCGACAATCCGCAGAGATAATAGAATCCCTTATTGGATCAATTCAAGAATTTAGAAATGTCTCAGTGTATGACGAAATATTGATATTTGTTCAAGTGGTGACTTTAATACAGGAGAAAACACTAAATCTGAAGCTGTAGAATCCAAGCGACGCAGAAAATTAATCCTGTACTAAAAGGTTTTATTATTATGGAAACTACTGGTACTTCTAAAAGTTCCCCGATTTGAAATCTATATTTTTTTAAGGTGGATGTCATGTTATTGGAACTAAAACGAAGGTTCAGTGAAAATAATGAACTAATAAACGCGCTTCGCCGCCGAAAATTTAGATTATGAAGGGATAGGTTACCTCTTCACTGGGAATATCTCTTCCTAGCAAAGAAGAACTAATGTTGCGAAACAATATTTGAAAAAAAAAGGGAAAACCTAACGTTTTTCAGAAATGTTCAGTCAAAAACTAGCTTTTAAAAAACAATAATATGTTAGCTGCAAAAACATTTGTTGTAGTACAGCTGTTTGGGGGCAAATTTTTCTTTTTTTTCAAGGATTAATCGAACTCAACGACTGTCAAGACACACCAAAGGTTGTCAAACTCGTATTTTTGGCATTTGAAAAAAAGGGGAAAAAATTCATTAAAATGATGCAATTTTTTCGAAAGTTTAATGAAAAAAAAAAAATAGAAAAATCAAACTTTTTTAAAAATATTATTATCACCTAAATGTTTTACCAGACAGTTTAGTTTTTTCCTTTTTTCATGATACAATCTTTTTCCGAGTTGTTTTATGTTGTTGTTGGAAATTATGTTTTGTTTTTTTATATGTATCATTATAAATTTATTTTTTAAAATTTTTTTTGGGCTGAAGAGGGGAAAACTTTTAAATTTTTTTTTATTTTATTCAAAAAAATTTTTTTGTAGATTTGTTTATTATACCAAATATGATATACCTATTTTTATGTAACTATTAAAAAAATAAATCTCAGTAAATATTATATAACTATTAAAAAAAAAAATTTTGCCCCCTTGAAAATATCTGTGCCCTCTGAAGTCTAACTCTGGCTAGGGGGCCGGTTAAAAGATAAACAATTTTTTTAATTTCTTTTTTTTAATTTTTTAACCTTATCTAAAATGAAATAAATTTTTCCCTTTTTAAAAAAATTTAAAAATCCCACACAATAAAATCATAAAATAGGCTTACAGAAACCGTCTTTCCTAGGGGTTTAAGAAAATGTAAAAAAAAAATATTTTTTTTACAAATATTTATTTAACAAGTTAAAAATTACCGGACAGTCCCGAGAGTCCAATAAAATACAAATCACGAAAACCCATTAACAGTGATTTGCCCTACGATGCTAAATTTTACTGTTATTTTTAAACTGATTGGATGTTTTCACACAAATGTCTTAATTTTTAATAACATAATTTTTTTTTAATTAAATTAACTTAACTTTTCTGCATAATCCTATTAACAGTAAACATATGAAGATAAAATATGAAAAATCCAGGCCCAAATTTAAATTTTCAAGTCAACCCAAACAGTTTTCTATTTAGGCCTGTATCAGAATTCCCGTTCTAAAAACCTAACCAAACGATCCCAAGTTTTTTTTGGATACAAACAGGATCGTCCGATAACCATCACGTCTCTGCTGGAACGCACTTTAATCACTGCGCATGAGCGTGATCGTTCGGTGACGGTTTTTCGACTTGTTGGAACAAACCTATTAATAATAACTTTTTAGGGCAAGGTTGGCAATTTTAACCAGGTTAAAACCAGACAGGTATAAATCAGTTTTGACCATTAAGTGGTCAAAAAATGGTCAAAACTTAATAATGTACATACACTCAGTTGTAAACATATTTAATTCAGTCTTTAAATGCTTTTGATCCACTGATTAAGTAAGAAAACTAAAAAAATCGCGTATTTAATTTCAAACTTGGGCGCTAATTAAAAAAGATCACTCTTAACAAACAAACACTTCTTCTAAAAAAAGAATTTTGCCAGTGTTGCTGCGTGCCGCCTCACCGCGTCGTTCGCTCACAAGTTGAGCGGGTGCGCGTGGCGCGTAGACCGATGGTTACATACTTCGATAATAGGTCATCATGATTGCCAGGCTTTAAAAAATATATTCTGCCCTGGTCAAAATCGAAAAAAAGTGTTTTTTTTGCCACTCCTGCTTCAGGGTGTCTTATAAGAATAAATTTAAAATGATAATAAATTTTTATATTCCACAAGCAAACAAATTATTAAACGGTACTTTTGAAACTTCCTGTAAAATTACAATAATATATCCCATTTATAAATTATTAGGGTCATCCTAAGAATCACATTTTAAAAACTTACGAAGATCTAGCATCGCAAGTTTCGGATTACAGTTCGAAAAAATGTTTCATTCAAGTTCGGTTTCCTGTTGATCTTAGAAATAACATATTTAAATTTGAAGAATATTTACCAAAAACTAATTTAAGAGTTACAGCACTTGAAAATAAGGCTAAAATTATATTTCGCACCTCGAGCTCCGCGCTAAAATCTTTGACGCTTGATTTATCATCTGGATTATATGTAGCATTGTTTGTATCATAGTTATCATTTGTAAGTATGAAAACTAAATATGATCCGGAATCGTGATCCGATAAATAGGAATTGATTCCCTGGATAATATCCCCTTTTTTTTAAATAAAATATGATTCATATTGGTGATTCCATTCCTTTACGAGGATCCGGATTCGTAAATCGACTCCTTTTTTAAAGGATCCTTCCCAACTCTGATTTTTACCATCATATCTTCAACTTTATTTATTTATATTTTTAAATACTAAACACATTTATATTTTTTAGACCAAAACGTTGGGATGAAGCTCTAGAAAAACCCCCTCTAGACTATTCGGAATTTTTCGAAGACGACGCCGGCCAGTATCCGGGATTAACAATTTGGGAAATCGAGAACTTTTTGCCGAACCGTATTGACGAGGTGGCTTACGGAAAATTCTACGAGGGCGACTGTTATATCGTTCTGAAAACGTCTCTGGACGAAAATCGATTTAATTAATTTATTTTTTTAAAAAAATGTAAGAACAAGTTTTTAAATTTTTTTTTTTTTTTAATTTTTAATTTTAAAAATTTTTTTTGGCTGCCATTTTTGATTTTTTATTTTGTTTATCAAGGGTAAAAACTTTTTTATTATGGAAATTTAAAATATTATATCAACATGGGGGGGAAGTCAAATTTTAATTTTTTAACTCAGAAACAAATTAATAAACCAGGGTTTTTAATTAAATATTTTTTAAATTAAGAAAAGTTTTGCAAAAAGCCAAAAAAAAAGGCCCGGTGGTTACCAATTAAATTCGGGGGAAATGGTACATTTTTTAATAAAATTAAATAAATTTATTTATAAATATACTCATAATTTTTTTAAAAAACCCAATTTTTTTGGTTAAACTCCAAGGAGTATTTTTTAAAACTAAAATTTTTTTTTAATTTGCATTTCTGGTTTCGGTGGAAAAAATTTTATAAAATGTATAGAACCAATTTATTATTTGGTAAAGCAAAAAAAAACATTGAAAATTTCCTAGAACACGTAAGTTATAAGAGGTGCCTAGTGTAGTAGATATAATGTCATCGGCCATTTTTTTAAATTGAAACCCCCATATTTTATTGCAGATTTATATCCTCCAAGAAGAGCTGATTTTAAAAATAAAAAAAACATTATTTAAATTTACAATTTTGTAGGTACATGTAGGCCTTCATTTTTTTGCTTTATTTCTTAATTTTTTGTAAGTGGGTGCCAGCAATACTGTTAATTATTAATATGTTTAATATCTGTCTTGTAACTAATGGTTGTTATGCTGACAAAATAATATTTTTTGTCAAGTATTTGAGTAATATTATTAAATTAGTTATGCATTTATCTACTTCGCAAAGGATAGAAATCTTATGTATACAATGCTTTAGCACCCTTTATTTACGAAAAATTTCCACCTAAAACCATAAGTATTTTGTGTTTTTAAAATCGGCTCCTGATTATAAATGATGCTCTAAAATCTAAAATATGGCCGTTTCTATTGTAAAAACATCAATAATGTCATATCTACTACATGAGTAACCCTGTTTATTCATATTTTATGTCAAAAATGCGCAATTAAAAATTATTATTTAGGCGTTTGAAAAAATTTTTAAATTTTTTTTGCTTAAGAGCAAATAATTTGTTCCATAAATTATGTACAAACTATATATTTATTGCAAACGCATAAACACTTACTTAATACGATTCACTGCTTTTGTCTTATTAAATGGGGTTTTGATGGAAACGAATAAAATTTTATATTTGACTCAATTTTTTTTGTATTACAACACAACAACCGGTGTTACCAGATCTTGGTTTGTTTTTAACGTTTTTTCCACATATAATCACTTAAATATAACTTTCTTATTAATATTTATCTTTTCAATAAGCTATTGTAATATATTTATGTATTCAATTTGTAAAGATTACATAGAAATTATTAATAAGAAATTATATAATTCGTGAGTCAGTATTAAAAATTACATGTTTATAAACAGCTCGTTCTCACGTACAAACTTACAAAACTAACGTGAGAGGCGCCACTAGTTATTACGCTGGTTCTCTATAGTACTTTCTATCTAACCTAAATTTAGACTGTCAAAAAAAAAAAAAATTTGTTTGTTTTTTTTTTATTAAATGTATCTCTAAAGTTTCTTTGATATAAAATAAAAATTCTTTTAAAAATCTGATCTCAATATCTCAAAAATTGAGCTGGCGTATGGAAGGTGGTCCCCTTTTCTATTTAAAATAGACGGGAAAATGATTTTTTTTTTTATTTTTAAAATAACTATATGAAATTTTTTTTTTCAAATTTGGTTCTAACTGTCTTATGGGAAATTTAATTCTCTACAAAATCCATCTCTTATGTTTTTTTCCTAAACTGAATAGAAATAAAGTAAGAGTATTGGGAATAATTTACTTTTCAAGAAGTATAAAATTTTTATTTTATTTCGACAATAAACCACAATAAAACCCTGCTTTGACGAGGTTTAATGATGTTTAGTATGTAAACAGAGATATTCTTGTATTTAAAAAGTCAAATTAAAATATAATAAAAATTGTATTTTTGTTGAAAAGTAAATTATTAGTATTATTCCATAATTAAAATTTTTTTCCCTTATTCTATGATTTAGGTTGCAAGAAAATTTCAGTCATTTCTAGAAACAATCTCTTATTGTAGTCACTCTCGCCATCCAGTATTTTTGTTTGGTTAAAATTAAAAAGGTGCCGATTGATTTGTTGTTCTGCTAACGCACAAGTTTTTTTGTTTAGTCTACAGTCATTTTTTTGTGATGTAATTCTATCTTTAGAACCCTAGAGGTTTGTCCTATATATACAATATCACATTCAGAACAAGGAATACTATAAACAACATTCGATGTTTTATTTATTTCGTCTTTTTCCTTTAATTTACTGAAAACAGTCCCCACTGTCTTGGTTTGTTTATATGCTATTTTAATAGAGGGTTCATGTTTAAATAGTTTTGTAATTTGATTAGAAATTTGTATTATGTAAGGAAAGGAATAAAAAAAAGTTTGTGTTTGTGTTTCAAAAGCAGTAATGTTTTGGTGAGATTCCATTGTTATATTCTGTTCCTTACCTGAGAGGTGCTAAAGATTAATTTGTTGAGCAATTTATTTGGATACGAGTAACTTTATTCTTTTTTAGTTTAGGGAAAAAACATAAGAGATCGATTTTGTGGAGAATTAAATTTCCTTTAAGATAGTTAAAACCGAAATTAAAAAAAAATATATAAAGTTATTTTAAAAATAAGAAAAAAAAATGTTTTCCATGGATTTTAAATGGAAAAGGGGACCCCCCTATGCGCCAGCTTAATTTTTGAGTTTTTTTTTATATCAAAGAAACTTTAGAAATACATTATTAAATATGTGATTTTAGACTTTTGAAACGAGATTCTACCGAGTACACGCAGCTGGACCTTCAATCCATTTGGAACCAGTGGCCATTAGCGTCCAATCTTTGGATCCTCGATTCGTTTTTATCTTGGATAAAGGTAAAAAAGTTTTTTTTATTATATGTGCATGGATGAAAACATCTGACCTGTCATAATGATAATGATATAGAAAATTAATAGAAATGATTACCTAACTTTTATAAACTTCCCCTTTTTTATAGCCGATTTTTCTTACAATGTGTTAAATATTTTAGGTGAAAAAATATTCATTTATAACGGCAAAAAAGCGAAGAACACTCTGAAATCGAAGGCACGCTTGTTTTGCGAAAAAATTAACAAGAACGAAAGAAAAAACAAGGCTGAAATTTTCGGAGATGTCGCCGGAGACGAGGGCAAAGAATTTTGGAGTACGTTGGGATTGCCAGAAGATGTGTTACCACAAAACATTATTAAGGTAAACAATTTTTTTGAGGGAATGATAAAGTATATACAGGTTCTTTAGGGGGTTATGTACCGCGTGTCCAATTAAGAAAAGACGCCGGCTGTATCTATGAAAATGTTTATTGTACAGCGTTAGGGAAAAATATTTTTGGTAAAAGTGGTCTAGAGGAATAGCTGGAAATTATTTTCAAGTTTTTGAAATGGCCGCTAGGGGGCGTACCTGCAATCTTGAATCTAAAAAAGTGATGTTTCTGTGAATTTTGCTATATTAACCTAACAAAAAAATACCTGATTTTTAAAGTCAAGGATAATTTGAACCTTTTTTGTTTGACAATTTTTGCTGTATTTTATTGCTAAAAATAAAGTGGGGGCGGGGGGTATTTAAAGGTTTCCGTAAAAAACACCCTGTATCTTCGAAACGGCTAAGCCGATTTTAACAAGATAGGTCTAGTTAAAAAGAGCTATTCTTGGGCTATAAATGTTATATTATTTGAAGTTTTGTTAGTTTCACATGTCACCGCTAGAGGACTTTTTTCGAAATTCCGACAGAAATGGTTAATTTAAAAAAAAATTAAATGCGTTGGTATGATTTTTTTTTCACAAAAGAGTAGCTAAATGATGCTTAAACAAGCTCGCGAAAACCATATCTCAATATCTTGTTCCTTACCTAAAATTTAGGCCAAAGGAAATTTTATATATCAATATCTCAAAAACTATAAAAGCTACAAGAAATTTTATATGACATAAATTATGTATTTTTACGGAACCTTTAATTTAAGTTATATAATCTTTTCGGCCTAAATGCAATACTTTACAAATTATAATTAATAAATCGAATTTTCAGGATTTTTTTAAGGTATACCCCTAGAATTTGATTTTTTTTATTATAACTGGTAAAACATTGCATTTAGGCGAAAAGATTATATAACTTAAATTAAAGGTTCCGTAAAAATACATAATTTATGTCATATAAAATTTCTTGTAGCTTTTATAGTTTTTAAGATATTGACATATAAAATTTTCTTTGGCCTTAATTTTAGGTAAGGAACAAGATATCGAGATATAGTTTTCGCGAGCTTGTTTAAGCTTCATTTAGCTACTTTTTGTGAAAAAAAAAATATAACCAATGCATTTAATTTTTTGAGAAAATTAACTATTTCTGTCGGAATTTAAAAAAAAAGCCCTCTAGCGGCGACAAAACTTCAAATAATATAACATTTATAGCCCAAGAAAAGCTCTTGTTAACTAGCCTAAGCTTGTTAAAATCAGCTTAGCCGTTTTGAAGATACAGAATGATTTTTAGAGATACAGCAAAAAAGGTTCAAATTATCATTGACTTTAAAAATCAGGTATTTTTTTGCTAGCTTAATATACCAAAATTCACAGACATCACTTTTTTAGATTCAAGATTGCAGTTTGGCCCTCTAGCGGCCATTTCAGAAACTTGAAAATAATTTCCAGCCATTTCTCTTGAACATTTTCCAAGATACAGCCGGCGTCCTTTCTTATTTGAGTCCGTCAAATTTTCGTCCATTTTCTCTGTTATCGGTTCTTTCAAAGATTATCGAATCACTAGTGAAGGCTCGTATAAAGAATTTTCTCTCAAGGCGTAAAATACTAGATGCTAGTCAATTTGCATTTCAAGAGGATATAAGTACCAGGGACGCCATTTATAATCTTATGAGTAAAGTGTATTGTGATCTTAATCAAAGTCATAAAAATTTAACAGCTGTTGTTTTCTGCGATCTGGCAAAATCATTTGATTGTGTCAATCATCAGATATTATTAAATAAATTAAACTTATATGGATTTAGGGGTATTTCTTTGCAATGGTTTGGGTCGTATTTATCTAATAGACAACAGGCGGTTCAGGTAACGGATACTGATGGCACTAAGACTCTGTCAAACTTTAAAAAGGTGAGTCACGGTGTTCCACAGGGTTCGGTTTTGGGACCTCTGCTATTTTTAATATATATTAATGACATCGCCCAGCTTAAAATAATGGTAAATTAACTCTTTTTGCAGATGACACATCAATTTGTTGGTCTGGTGAAAATCCCGTAGCACTGCAAAACTTAATTAATAAAGACCTTGAAACAGTGAAGCAGTGGTTTGATGCAAATCAACTGTCTTTAAATATTTCAAAAACTAAATTTATGGTATTTTCTAAGAGAGACATAATTTCAATTAGGATCAACAATGATATAATACATAAAGTATCAAATTATAAGTTTTTAGGTTTACATATTGATAATAATCTTAAATGGAAACCCATTTTAACCAAATATGTAAACATCTAGCATCTTCCCCTTTTTGCTTTAAGAACGGTCTCTACAGAAATAAATACTTGATGCCAAAATATCCTTGGAGGTATATCATGCTTTGTTTGAGTCACGCATTAGAAAAACGGAATAGTTTTTTGGAGGATATACAACCTCTTTGCAGGTCAAACATAATTTTTTGCTGCAAAAGCGAGCAATTAGGATTATGTATGCAGATAGATTGCACCACTGCAGGCCTATTTAAATCTTTAAAATACTCACGTTTTATGACATGATTGTTTAATAGAGTTCACTTTTTTATAGGAAAAAATAGAGAAACGGGCGATATACATAATTACCCTACGAATAAGAAGACTTAAACCTACCCAATCTCTTAATATGGTTACCAGAATAGTTTGCATCACCAGAGGTACTTATATAATGCAATTCCTCAAATATAAGGCGGCTTGATACCAAGCGCTTCAATAAAGTTATCAAAAGTGCATTGTTGGAAAGTGCAAACTATTCTTTGGATGAGTTTATTGTAAACACAATTCCCATATTGAGTAGTGTACTAATGTAAATAGATAAACTACCTTTTTAAAGTGCCTTGTGATTTTAGAATTCGTTATAGGAGACCTATATTACTATTGTTGTTCTTAAAGCTTTGTTTTAATAAGATATTATTTTGTATGTAACGAAAAGTTTTTGACTTTATTTTAATACTGAAGTTTTGTATACCTTTATGTTTTTTAGCATTGTGACTGTTGTATTTTTGACTGTTATTTTACTTTTTTTAAATTTAGACTTTAACTAGTTTAGTTTTATGACAACATTTTTATTTGTGTTTTTTATTTTTTTGTTTTTCGTCTTGTTGGGGAAATTATAATTATAATTATTATTAGTACAACTGATAAATTAAATGGAATACCATGTACTAGTTTTAAGTGAATTATTGTACAGCATTTAGCTTTTCAATAAATAATGATTTGATAATCCGTTATTTGGACATCCGGTACACTATTTTATTCTTTTTTTACGTAATCGCCCTTATGGAAGGTGTATTTTAGGACTAGGTGGGTCCAAAAAGTGTAAAATATTACTGAATACCGAACAGACCTCATGTGTTGTGGTTAGTGTACATTCTCCTACAAAAATAATAGTTTTAAGCATCGAGAACCTCTAACGTTTGATAAAGTATATTCGATCTTTTTGGAACCTCTTTAAATTTGTGAATCCCGGCCCGTTCAACAATCAGTTTGGGCGAGTTCGGCGCAGATGGCATGGAAGAGACGAAGATAAAAGATGTTTATCCCAATCTCGATTTGACTTGTGGACGGGCCTGGCTTTACTTACTATAAGGCGATACTTTTGACTGTCGCGAGTGAACTACCTTAACAATATTTATTCATTTTAGGAACATGTTGATCCCGATTTTGTCCCAGTTTCCCCCAGGTTATACAAAGTTCAGCTCGGAATGGGCTACTTGGAACTACCCCAGGTTGAAGTGCCGCACGGAAAGCTCGTCAATACCTTATTAAACAGCAAAAACGTTTATATATTGGATTGTTATTTGGATGTATTTGTTTGGTAAGCATGTTTGTTAATTTTTTTTGTTTCATAGACATATAAATATGTAATTTACTTTCGAAAAATCGTGTTTTTATATTCATTTTCATTATCAAAACAGTCACAACCAGAACACTAATGTTAACTTTATTGTCTATTCGTTTAATTTGATCTGATAAATCAGATTTATGGTAAAAACAGATTTGCAATAACCCTCTTTGCTCAAAAACACTTATTTACAATAATAAACGTAAATAATTATTTTAATTTCTTTTAACAAATATGTATATTTGATGAATTATCAAAATGTGTCCCCACTTATTCAAACATGAGACATAAGACTTTATATTGGATTGATGAATAAATATATTATATCTTTTTAGGATTGGAAAGAAGTCAACTAGACTCGTAAATGCTGCAGCTGTCAAACTGTGCGACGAACTTTTTAATATGATTGACCGGCCTGATTATGCGTTAGTCACAAGAGTTCGAGAAGGCACCGAACCTCAGGTAAAAATCGATAATAAACATAACATCATTGAACGTTAACATGAGACATTTATAACAAAATATTCTAAATGGTTAGTTGTGGTTAGTCGTTTTTTTTATTTTTTTGGTTATTATTTTAGATTTTCAAATGTAAATTTGCTGGATGGGATGAAGTAATAGCTGTTGATTTTACACGTACTGCCGCATCCGTGCAAAAGACGGGCGCTGATCTCACCAAATGGGCTAAACAGCAAGAAACCAAAGCGGACTTGACCGCATTATTCACCCCCAGGTAAAAAATATTTAAAAAAAGTGTTATATTATCATAAGTTTAAATTATTTATGTTTGTAAACATAATATTTTGTCATAAAATTAGAGTTAATAGATTAAATACAACTTTTTTTGACCAAAATATCGCACTTGTGAGTATTAACTCTTAGTAGGTCAAATGCACAAAAAGTTTAACGTTTCATATAATCACCGGAACTACCTAATTTGTGCCACCTAAATCTAAGTAGCTCAAATACACCAATACACTTAATGCTTCCATGCAAATATAGCAACTATGTAAATTTTTGTGACACACAAAGGGCGTAATTCTCACCAGTTACTTTTGAGTAGGTCAAATACACAAATTTATGTAATGTTCGTCTACAAATTAGAAACTAGGGTATTTTGTAACAAAGCAGAGCGTAAATCTTACCATTTACCTATCAGTAGGCCAAATGCACCAGTTAATGTAATGATGAGATGTAGCAACTGAGACTTTAAGTGATAAAAGTGCATTATTCTCGCCGTTCAATTTTAAGTAGGCCAAATGCACCAATTAATTTAATGTTCGTATACAAATGTATTAACTGAGGCTTTTTTTGTCAAAAAGCGTGTAATACTCACCATTTAGTTTTGGGTAGGTTGAAGTCTCTGCATCAGTATTTAGCGACATATTGTCATATGTGTAAATTATATTATTTGTTTGGAAATATAATATTTTGTTAGAGAAGTAAAGCTGATACATCAAATATGACTTTTTTAACGAAAATATCATACTTTATGAGTATTAACTCTGAGTAGGTCAAATGCACTATTATGTTTCTTTCTTCTACACTTAATTTTTCGATGCAAATGTAGCAAGTTTGTAAGTTTTTGTGACGAACAGGGAGTAATTCTCACTATTTAACTTTGAGTAGGCCAAATATACAAATTTATGTAAAATTATGTAGGAACTAACGCATTTTGTGACAAAAAAGAGCATAAATCTTACCATTTACTTGTAAGTAGGTCAAATGCACCAATTTATTTAATAAAAATGTAACAACTGAGACTTTTATGACAACAAAGGCACGATTTTCATTATGAACTGAGGAGTATTCCTATACAAATGTAGCAACTCAGGCTTTATGTGACAAAAGAGCATACTTCTCACCATTAAATTTTAAGTAGGCCAAATGTACCAATTCATTTAATGTTCCTATACAAATATATCAACTGTGACAAAAAGCATGTAATACTCACTGCCACAGTATGAAGTAATTGAGAGCGTGTTTTTACAGGCATAAAATGTCACACTTTTATTACATTAACGACTTTTAAAATAAATATTGAAGTTTAAAATAAAAAGCTACTTATCTTAAGGAAAAAATAGGTACCTACATTCTTTTTAGTATTTCTTAATATTACTGTTAAATTATTTTTTAAAATAATTTAGACAACCTCCAATGGCACTGGCTGAAGCCCAACAGCTCATGGACGAATGGAACGAAGACTTGGAAGGAATGGAAGCGTTTGTATTGGAGGGAAAGAAGTTTGTAAGGCTGCCGGAAGAAGAATTAGGTAAGAAAAGACTCACATACAAAGTAACTACTAGTAGTTACAGGTATTAAAGACCTCTTGCATGAAATTTTCATTGCTACAATTTTGTTTTCAGGACACTTCTATTCAAAAGACTGCTACGTATTTCTATGTCGTTACTGGGTTCCACTAGATGACACAGATGACCAACCGATGGACGATATGGATGACATCCAAAGTGTCGTTTACTTCTGGCAAGGCAGGGAAGCGTCAAACATGGGCTGGTTGACCTTTACTTTTACTTTGCAGAAGAAATTTAAGGCAGTATTTCAGGTAAGTTAGATCTTTAGCAAATTATTTCAGATATACATTTTCTAAAATATTAATACCGAACATATTTTCCATGTGTTTATGTGACTTTCTTATCACACGCGGGCAGTTCTCATTGTACACAGAAATAATGGCGTCCTGTATTTGATCCGCCACTATTTCTAGGTCGTGTGTATTGTTTATTTTTCGCTTTGTCCCTCTCAAGGTAGATTCCAGGTCTGCCTTAAACGCTTCCCAGTCCGTTTTTCGAGGGTTGCGATATGTTTCTTCAATAGGTTCATGTCCCCTATCGTAAAGTTTATGTGTCTATGATCTGAGCAACTTACCTCCCCAGATACATGCCAGTTGATAACATTGCTTCCAACATAGGTTGTAGCTAGTGTTATGTCTAGTACCTCTTTTTGTCTACTATTTATAAAAGTTGGTTTATTGCCCACATTTAATATGTCCAAATTGTTTGCCATAATAAATTGTAATAAAGATTCTCCTCTTGGGTTTGTGTCTGTGCTTCCCCAGGTGATGTGGTGTGCATTTGCATCGCATCCTAGGACGAGCTGCGATCCATTTCCTCTACAGCTTCTCACCAGGTCTTTCATCTCCTTGGAGAGGTCGGGTCATCAAGGGTAGATATGCCTATTCCAAAAATCAATTCCCAATCCCCTGACCTAATTTTAACAGCTACAGGTCTCTAAAACAGAAATCAGTTAGTGGTAGTATCTTGATGTCTATTTTGACTATTATGCACGTTCTGGGGACGTCGGATGTTCTACTGTATATTAGTTCTCCACCCACGTCCCCCCAAGACCTATTACCTTTCCTCCGTAGACCTAGGGTTCTTGTATGAGGGCCACGTCAAAGTTCCTATAGCGTTAGCAAGGACTGCTGTTGCTGCCTTGTTATGCTGCAGGTTGGCTTGCAGCACCCTGATTTCTCCCAATAGATCGACTTCAATGAATCCGATACCAAATTGGGAGAGAGTTCTTACATCTCCTCTTACTCGTGTCGCTACCGGACACGAGCACAATGTGTTCTGGTGTGTTCTGGTGCCCCTGTCTCCTGGAGAGTATGACGAGCAGACGATTAGATCCATCATGCCCTCCTCTCCCGGTCTAGTGACGTGGGTACAATCTGGTAGCTGCTACAGAAACCAGATGTTCTTCTTTCTGGAGGCCGCATCTCCGGCCTTATCCTATGAAAAACGGTCCTATCCGCTTTCTGTTTAAAGCCAGGGAACCCTTTTTCCTAGAATGGCGGTTCTGTCCGCCTTCTGTTTGGATTCAGGGATTCTGGAAGGTCACCCTGTATCCCGGAAGCTCCGTTCATGACACCTCTTGACCCTGGTGCCATCCATCCTTCGGTACGGGTCGCAAACACGCAAGCCCACTCACCCGGCTCGGCTGTTGCTTTCGTCAAGGTGAGGATTCTTCGAATGGGCATTTTTGGTCTCAAAAAACATTACTTCTTACTTCCGTTTTCTATAAAAGCGTGTTTTTTTTTAATTTTTTTAAACTATAATTTATTTTATTTATTAGTCACAAAACAACATCAAAATTAATCATAATCAAGAGCCTTGATTTTTAGTATTTATGCGTCCATTGTAATACGTTTGACCTAATAATTCAAACAGTTTTTTTAAAACGCATGTGTAGATACATGGTGTAGCGACATCTATGGTACCATAATTGTACCATTTAATTGCTTTACATATACTTCAAGGGTAAGAATTTTTAAAAAATTATAATGATAAAAAAGAATGACATTTACCGTTGTTCTGTGAGTGGAATACACTTAGCCTGCTAACTATTCTAGATATTTTTTTCTTTTTATTCTGATGATCCTAGTCAAGAGGTCAGAAAGAAGTTATAAAAAAATAATTGTATTTTTATCTTCTCTTGACCCCTGTACAAATTTTCAAGTTAATCAGACATCTTGATATAGGTTAAAAGATTCAGTTACATACATAAAGCCATGATACCTTTATAAAAACTGTTTAATAGTGACGTATTAAACCAAAGATAACGGTGCTAAAGCCAATCATATCACAAGAGAAAACAAGAAAACGGCGGTTCATTTAGTTGAATCACTCATCGTCAGGGGCAAGAGGAAAATTAAGGAAAAGAACGCGGTGGAATTTTATCATTTGAGGTCGAACGGCAGCGCGTTGTATACCAGGTTGGTCCAGATCAAGCCTGACGCTTCGCAGCTAAATTCAGCTTGCAAGTGTTTTTAAAAGGTCTGGATGTTTTTATGTTATACAGTAAAGCGCAAATCGCATTGCGAACATAGGAGGCTCCTGGGCGATTTTGGATGTACCCAATTCTAAAATACCAATAATAATTTTGTGTCTTGTATTTCAATTGCCGTCTCGTTTCCCTCACGTGGTTCATTTTTGGTTGGGACTGGTGGGGGAGTGGTGATAAATTCGTAAGAATTATCTGCCCAGTTTAGTTCTGTACTACGTTTTTATTTTTAGTAAGAGGATGCAGTGTTTATAGGCAAGCAGAGCTAGCTAGCGTCAACCGACTTTTCGATCGGATTTCTTATCAGCCATAAATTTAAAATTAGTTGCTTACGGGACCGCAACGTTTGCTATGGTCTTAAGAATCAAACAGTTTTTCCTAATAAAATAAAATAATTTTCTCAAATAAATAATGGAACGTAGAAGATATTCTTAAAAAAAAAATAAATTAATGTGCATTCACAGAATAAAAAGAAAACTTTGAAGTTATCGCGATGCTCAAATAAACCACCTTTTGAGCCAAACACAACCAAGATTGTCATAAAAACGCCTTCTGACATTTTTTTGCTAGAATGTTGAGGGTAATAATCCTAAAAGAATTTTCAATTTATAATTGCAATTCTTGTAGATTATTAGCCCTATTCTCCTGGAAACCATAAATTTGTATTCTTTTACGTGACCCAAGAAAAAAAATCATTGTTATTTTCCCATTTCCATTACAGTTTCACAAAATTGCATTCGTCTAAAATGATCAGAGAAAATTTCATAGTTTTTCTTACTTCTAGGATCGGTATCCATTTTTTCAGCACTCTACCCACTGATCTTCTGCTCAAATTAACCTGTTTTGCAATTGTATTAATGAAAATTGTAGGATTTTTAATAACACTTACCACTACCATAATTTCCTTCATTCTCTTTCGTTGTTTTCTTCTGGGACACTATCATGTTTGTGTTTTTTTGGAGATAACCAAAAAATGTCAGAAGGTTTTTAATGACTCGGTGAATAGTGGAAATCGTGGGGAGTCGGCCTGGTTGGAAATAAATTAATAAATAATTCCCTAATTCCCCTAACAGGATTTTCACGGTGATACCATTTAATAATTTTAATCTTTTCTCTTCCAGTTCGTAAACATCCATTATTAATAATTATTATTTTATTAAAAAAAAACTTTTTGGTCGCAAATAATCGACACAGTAAAACTTTAGCTGTCGAGCGTTCGATAGTAAAGAATTATTTCAGGAATAAACGTATTGAGTTGACGTTTTCTTGCCGGCTTGACGCGCGTCTATGAATTTGTTTACCGAAAATTTTTGATCGATAAGCAATGCGTGCGGCGTTTTTAGGTACATCCAAAATGCTCCAGGATTGTCCTATGTTCGCAGTCCTCTGCGCTTTACTGTATAATAAAATTTAACATTGTTTTTTTTCCAGTTACATTCTTAAAGTTCCCTTTGAACAAGACGATGATCCCGACTCGGGAATAGTCTACGTATGGATAGGATCGAAGGCGGATCCGGATGAAACGAGACTGATCCAGGATATTGCAGAGGACATGTTTAATAGTCCTTGGGTTACTCTGCAAGTAATATCTGAAGGTAAAATGCGCGTAGTTTTTACTACAAATAAGTTAATTGTTTCCGTTATAAAAATTAAAGAATTAGGCTTCTTTTAAAGGAGTTCTCTGGTTTGACGGTCTGATTTTTATGCATTTGGAATTTTTTGTGAGGACCAATGAAGAGATAGAACTTTAGAGATTTTATCATTTTTTATAAGTGTTACAAGAGTATACATTTAAATTTTTAGCTAAAAATATTTATTAGAACCAAAGTTATAGCGCCCTGAAGACACCTGCCTCAAAAAAATTGACCCTCACTTCCTCCACGAAATCAGCTGATCTGAAACTAAAAAAAAATCGACGGCTTTTTAATCTTTAAGCTTAAATACATAAAATAAAGTATTATGAAAATTGAATTTTTTACAGACTTCTGAACAAAAAATTTCGAATTTCATGTATTTTTTGTCAACTTTTTTGTTAAAAGTGAATTGGTCAAGCCGTTCCCGAGATATGATGGAGGAAAATTTGAAAAACATAGTTTTGAGAAAAACGCGTTTGAAGTTTCCAAGTACAGTTACCACTATAAAAATTACTCTTTTAATTAATCTGCAATAGGAAAACTAAAATAAATTTCACAACGTTATTTACTACACCAATTTTTTCCTAAACTTGTCTGTACTTGTATAAGCATACATTTGTATAAGTCTCAGGTATCAAGCCGACAGACCACAATGGGGTCAGCTCCTCAGCGCTCCTAACACCCGCCTCTTCGAAATGAAAAGTCTATATTTGTCCAGAAATCATTACAATTTCACAATAATAATGCCCATTGGGCGTAGGACATGTCATAAATAAAATTACTTAAAAACTAGTAGATATAATATACAAAGAAGTAAAAAAAATTTTAAAAAAAAAAAGAAAACATAAAGATTGAGCTGACCACACAGAGCACCGTAACACTTTAAAAAAATATAATTAAAAATTACACATTAAGATAAAATTTGAAATACACATTAAAGTAGCAGATCTAACACAAAGATAATGCTATAAAAATAAAATGAGGCATCAGTTTACATTCATCTACAAGCTAAAAGAACAGTATTGTAATAAAACACTTTAAAAAATCATTAAAAAGTCAAACATAGGTTTGATGTTTACATAGAAAATTTTGTGGCTCTATATTGTTTTTTTCAGAAACTAAACACGGTGTAATAAGCCTTCGAAACCAGCAGCCATTTCAAATGTCTTTAAAAATTTTTACGTTTTCGTTTCTGATATTTACGGGGATCTTGTTGTAGATTTTTATTATTGATGAATGAACATTCTTTTGTATATAAGACAGGTTACACTTCATGTCTTTAAGATTTTCTTTTATCGGGTGTAGTGGTTATGAGCTCTTTCACAGTCCTTCAATAAACTCTTATTTTCCCTAACAAAGATGACTGCTTCATATATATAAGTACAGACAAGGGTAAAATTTGATTTAATAAATTGGTTTGCAAGTTTCAACAGATTTTAAGCTGAAAATACTCCTTATGCACCTTTTTTTGAAGAAAAAAGATTCTGTTTGCCTCCCCCCCCCTCGCCCAGAAAATGATGCCATATCTCAACCGTGAATGTACATATGCATGATATGCCATAATAGCAGTATCGGTGTTTATGTTTAACGAGAGAACTTTTAGTCATAACAGTACCCTGCAATCTTACCAGCCAAAGCGTCGGTGTGATGTCTCAAGTCCAATTTTATGATCCACCTCAATTCCCAAAAATGTAGCTGAAAACAACTTTTTTTGTGATTTTCCCCCGTTTTGAAAAAAAGTTTCGGGGTTCATTTGGTAGTTAAATTTAATTATTTTTGTTTTTTTAACATTCAACAGGAGATTGTTTGTGGAGAACCAACTTTCGAGGGCACTTAGTGCACCCAGGGGTTTCCTCAGACTCAGACTCATCTTTCTTGAGTGAGAAACTAACTGATGTGTCATCGGCAAATTGAATGGTGTTTGGTACTACCGAAGATAATTCATTTGTGTAGATGATATAAAATAGAGGTCCCAGGACAACCCCCGTGGAACTCCTCTCAGTACAGTTTCAGGTTTAGAGAACAAAAAAAGTTCCATTTGTTGCCTTTGAGATAACAATTTGCTTACGATCTTTGAGATATGACCCAATCAACCTATTTGCAATGCCTCTAATACCATATTTCTCTAATTTTTAAAATGATCCACACTGTCGAAAGCTTTTGATAAACCAGATACATAGCAATAGTGGATTTTCTTCTTTTTTTTATTTATAAATACATACTTACAGAGTAACAAACACCAAATAGCACAAAAATGAAAATATAAGTTTAGACCAATGTTAACATAGTATAACTGAACGAAAAAGGGACACCTGTCATACTAGCTATTTCTAATCCTAGTCCTAAATGTCTCTAAACCACATATAAACTAATCAATAACTTGAAAGTTTTTATCGTAGATTTTCATAATTCGGTTTACAAACGATTGATGTCCATAATTTGTTCTATGATATCCATTGTAAAAGTTCTGAGCTGACCTAGTGGTTCTCTGAGGTATCCGAATACATATTAAGCCCAGTAACTCACTAGAATTCATTATGCCATTTACTATTTTATATAAAAACACAGCTTGTGCCTCTGTCTACGTTTTTTTAAAACTTTCAAGACCAGCCAATTGAATCCATACAGAAAAGGGCACATTTTTATAGGGGAAACTCAATTTGTATAATAAAAACTTTGTAAACCTATTTTGAATCTCTCAATTGTTCTATTTGGGTATTGATAACAAGGACCCCATACAACGCAAATATTTTCCCAAAATCTGAACAATACAGTTGTACACTGACTTAATAGCTCTAATATCATAGATGTTTGAACAGACTCGTCTTAAAAACCCCCAGAATTCTTGAAGCTTTCAGAGAAGTGCATGCATGCATTAAGTCATGGCTAAAAATTACTCTTAAATCATTCAAATTATTTACAGATTTTACGTTTACATTTTAAATTAAGTATACATTTATCACAGGATTTTACATTTATAAAAACGCAGAACTATACATTTATCGGCATTTAGTGAACTGTTGTATCTTTATAATGGCTTCGAATTTTAAAAGACCACTTAACCACCATATTCTAGACCAGGGGTCTCCAAACTACGGCCCGAGGGCCACATCCGGCCCGCGGACAGATTTTGTCCGGCCCGCGGAGAGCTAGCATACTTGAAAACTCCTTTTAGAGAACGAATAATTTTTATAGCAAATTAAATTTAGTTTACTGAAGTATTCTAATTTTATATTGAATAATTATTAATATGACATCTACATTGATATGGTCATGGGCTAACTCCGCTAACTCATAACATTCTTGTAGGCTTATTGTTATTGTTTTTGTGATAAGTTGGATAAAGAGCCACAGAAATTTAACTTCAGTATATAATAATTAACAAATTATTGAAAAGAAACCAACTAACATTTTATACATTTTAAATAATCACATAACTTATAACAAACATAATGACATATGAAATACTAATGAGATTTATGTAATTGACATTTTCCACTGACAATAGTTTGTAGTTGTGGACTAAATTTACTTGTACCAATTATTAAAAGATTTAAGATGCTCATCAGTTAATTTCGATCTGTAAACATTTTTTGTGTACTTCATTTTGGAGAAGGTTTTCTCACACAAATAAGTAGTACCAAAAACAGAAAACAGACCACGAGCAAATTTATGCAAATTATCAAATTGTGTCAGTGGAAGACTCTTATAAAATTCCAACAAAGATGAGTTTTGATATTTGTTCTTAATTATATCACTGCATTGTAGATCAATCATTTCCATTTGAAGTTCCGGGGCTAGGGTTTCAATGTCAGTATCGAAAGGATTCTGAAAAATCTTAATTTGATTCGCAATGGCATCCTCCGAGAAACGAGTATCAAAATTTATCTTCAAAGCAATCAAAGTTTCGATTGCAAAATCGATAGGAAACTTAGTCTCAGTAGTGTGGCTGAATATTTCACATGTTTTAAAATGTGAAAAACATTTACTTCGTAGTTGTGATTGAAACAGTCTCAATTTCTTCCGGAATGATTTGATATTAGTGTATAAATCAGGAAGATGCTGGTTTTCTCCTTCAATCCCAAATTCAGTTCGTTCACATGTTTTGTCAAATCAACATAGAATGCTAACTTCCACAGCCATGCTGTTTTGTAATTCAGTAAGAGGGCGATGCTTTTCATTCAAAAAATTCGATCACTGCTCGAAGTTCAAAAAGCGCTGAAGGACTTTCCCACAACTAAGCCAGCGTACGGCAGTATGATAAGTAAGTCAGTTTCTCCAATCTCTTCAATAAATTGTCGGAATTGTCGGTGATTCAGCCCAAAAGATCTGAGAAAATTAACAGTTGATATGACTGGTTTCAGAACGTCAGACATATCCAAACATTTTCCGCACAAAGACTGTTGATGAATGATACAATGTAAGACTAATGGTTTTGAACCACCGCCATTTTCTACAGCCTTTGACACAAGAGCGACCACTCCTTTATCTTTCCCACTCATGTTTTTGCCTCCATCAGTTGTAATGCATTTCAAGTTTTTCCATCAAAGGTTCTTTTGATTAATGGCCATTTCAACTCCTTTAAAAATATCTGTACCAGTAGTTGTGCCATGAATACTATACATATCAAGAAGGTCTTCGTGCACTTCATAGCTTTTATCTACTCCTCAAATATAAATCAACACCTGAGCAGTATCTGACACATTCGTTGACTCATCCAAGGCCAAAGAAAACCACTCAAAATGTCCATTTTTGTCGAACAGTTGAGAGGATATATTTTCAGCGATGTTTTCTACCCTTCGAGCCACAGTGTTTGCTGACATACTGACAGTTTTTAATAAATTTACCTTTTCAGGGCACATTTCTTCGGCTACTGCAATTATGCATTCTTTGATCATTTCTCCATCGTTGAATGGTTTTCCACGTTTTGCAATTTCAAGAGCCACACGAAAGCTGGCACGAGTTGCAGCCTCTTGTTCAGTTTTAGTTTTGTAAATGAAGATTGCTGCGATTTCAATCCGCTGCATAGCTTCGAATTTTTCTTCCGCAAACTTCCTGTATATTTTGAGTAATTTTGAAAATGTTTGTTTCATAATGACGTTTAATGTTATATTCTTTGAGAACGGCTATGCCTTCATTGCAAATCAAACATAGCGCCTTGTTACTGGACTCAATTACGAAATACTGAATGTTCCACTGATCTTTGAATTTTCTGCATTCACTATCAATTTTTCGCTTCTTTTCCATACTACTAATTCACACACAAAAGCAACAATTCAAATCAAAATACTGTTATAAAGATGTCTTAAACTTAAACACGCACAAACACGTTTTAAGGAGGTATGCAATATTTTATTTAACAACATGTCATAGGAACTGACTTGTGGTTGCGCCACTAGCCTTCTTATATATTCAATTACTGCCATCTAGAAGTGAGTGGAAGACACCAGAACTTTCTCGAACCAACGAGATTATTCTGTACGTGCTATTAGCGCCATCTGTTAGCGATAGAAGGTACTACCTATTTCCGCTTGTGTCCACCAGATGTCGTGTCACGTTACTCCTCATGGCTCGTACTCTACGAGTAATCTAGAAATTACAGATAATGACAGGAAAATTAATAATATCAGTGTTGCCGTTTTGCGGACTTTAAGTCAGATTTCGCCTTTTTTAAACTTGTGTACTTTTGGACTTTTTTTTTTATCAGTGGACTATTTCACTTCTTACCCCGGCAACAATGATAATATGGTTTTGGCCTCGGAAACTGGGTAATCGTATGGCTCTAAGGCTGGAAAGTTTGGAGACCCCTAGACACATAAAGGAAACAATTTATGCAAAAAAATAAAAATTGATTTTTTGAACCTATCAAACCAGATAACCCCCTTCAGAACCACCTTATACCGGTCATTTTGAGCAGATAATAATTATTGAATAGAATTTCCATCCAAAAAAAACTTAGATGTAAACATAGTCATTTTTATAAAGCAGACAGCAATGTCTATATTTTTTTATGTAAATTCGTGCATTAAAAAATCGCCCGGTAGATTCCTTAATTAAATTTTGAAAATATTCTAGTATGTATATTCATCAATAAATATGCCGGCATGGCAAAATAGACAACTTGCATATATTTTTTAGTACCTTGCGCAGCATTTAAATACTCAGATGTTGTTTTGGCGCAGGCGCTTTACATTTGAATTTGAAATGCTTACAGCTCTGGCAGAAGTGTATAAAGAATTATTTTTAGACAATAAAAAATATGCGCAAGTGTTGTACTTGATTTAATAGGCAACATAGTTCAGGTCTGTTTTCTTGTTCGTTAGGTGAAGAACCTGATAACTTCTTTTGGCTGGGGCTTGGCGGAAAGAAACCATACGAAACCGATGCTACGTTTATGGAGTACACAAGGCTGTTCCGGTGTTCAAACGAAAAAGGCTATTTCATAGTTTCGGAAAAATGTTCAGATTTTTGTCAGGTATGTAACTTTTATTTGTCTCAATCAATAAAACTTTGTTGACAACTCAGTTATTCGCGATTGAAAGTTTTCGACAAAAAAAAACACCGTTTTTTATGGGTTTTTGCGAATAACTCGAAAAATATGCCTTTTATTAAAAAAAAACTGCAGGGAGCAAAATTGTAGCTTATAAAAAAACAAAAAAAATTTTTTATAATTCCTCTACAACCAATACGGACTGAGCTACAATTTGTTAATAGTTAGCTTTTGTTCTTCAAATGCTAAATTTGAAAGATTCAAGGTCAAATAGCTGGAAAACTTTGCATTTTTTGAGGAAAACTTATAGTATTTTCTGAAGTATATAATTAGACCTTTCTTTAAAAAAAAAAGTCTAGCATGAAAATTGAGCATTTTATGATAAAAATAAGGACAGCCTACGAAAAAATTAGTGGAAACAACCAATTAATTACCCTCCTAATTAAAATTGATCTTGGCCCTTCTGCAATTCTCTTTATATATGTATTATTAATATGTCCTAGAAGTTTGACCAATTTAAATTGCTTAAATTTTATGAAAATTTAAAAATAACTCTGGGGGCCGAAAAAAATGCTAGAGTACTAAATTGTAGCTTTTTTGATAACAAAGATTTTCCTTTACATAGATTTTCTGTAGAACAAATATTTGTTGAGATATGGCAGATTAAAACCTCTGTTTACGAGTGAGCACCACCTTATTTGAGCCCTTGTAGCTCTTAAAAAACCTTACAAAATTATTTTTGAAAAAATTTTCATCATTAAAAATGAAGGAGCTATATTTGAAAAACCAATCAATTTTTTTTCCAAGAATTCGAATAGCCCACTTCGGAGCATTTTAATCTACATAACCGGTATTTGATTGATTGATTGATTGATAAAGTAAATACACAAGTTGAGGTTTTGTCCGCCTCGACACTGCAGCCTACAGGGCTTGTTGTATCTCTTGTGTATTTGTTTCATTAAAAAGGTTTTTACACCTTAGACAGGTGTAGTACCCTTTTACTGTTTTTTTCTGGTCCCCACCTCCTGGTGGTTAGTGTCCACCATGAGGTTTTGATTTTTCCCAGTATGAAAATGCAGGGCCTCAAAATGATGTGAGAGGCTGTCTTTCCCCCTTCGTCACATAGTCCAAATGGGTTCTTCTCTATAGATGCCCATAGTGTGCATATGTTTTTTAGGGTGCAGTGTCCCGGGTTTTTAATCCTGTCACTATCTAATCTGATTCCTATTTGTTTTAGTAGTTCACTTGTCAATGCTTTCGATGGTGAGTCTAGCATTGAGTTACTGTGATTTTGCCTTGGAATGTGGTTCCATATGACTGATGTTGTTTTGAATCCCCCCAGTCATAACCACGAACCAGGCTTTTATTTAAAAAAAGGTTCAGGACCCACAAACATTGCTGCGGAGCCTCCCGGCCGGGGGGTCTGCATTTTCATTGCCCCGTTTCCCCTGTGTCCCGGCACCCAGTTGATGATGAGCAGATTCGCATGATTTTTGACTGACATAACCGGATACTTAAAAATCCTCGAACTTTTTGGGGCTCTGGTGAAATTTCCCCAAATATATATTTTGAATAAAAAACATATAAAAAACTCATTTTTATCTGTGTTTGTATAAATTTTATTTTTGTCTCTGTAAGTAAATATGCACCGTGTTTTTGTGTAAATATTTTTTTATGCAATCCTACTTTTTTTCTTAAATTTGTTGTAATGTTGTAAGGGGTGATTTTTAAGGATAAAAAATTTGCAAAATTATGAAATTGGTTATATTTTAGGCAGTAACATTTTAAGTTAATAACTTTTGTCAAGCTATTAATTTTTTTGGGGTAAATCTTTTTTTTTATTATGCTATACTAGGGGTTAACTTATGAGGGTTGAAAAGTTGCAAAATAAGGACATATTTTAAGCAACAAAATTAAATCACTATAATAAATTATTTTTTTTTACTTTAAGCTCTAACAAGGGTTAAATATTCTGAAGTTGTATTCCAACGCATAAAACAATCGTTATTCAACTAATCCAAACCAAATTTTACTCATCGTAAGGTTTAAAATGTTATTTTATTAGTTTTGGCAATTAGGGGTAGTTTTCGCCCCTTAAAAAACAAACAGCGCCCATTGGCATGATATAGAATTTTAAGTAGATGGTAAGATGAGCCTAATTTCAAATTTTTAGGCAAATCGATGCAGGACGAAAATGTTGCGAGGTTCTGTCATTTTTTGAGCTTAATTTCCTGGACTATATTGCAGACCCTAAACATTTCTCGGGGGGGAGGCGGAAATAACCCCTCTAACATAACAATGGTTACCAAATTAAAGTAAAAAAACACAGCAATCTTAACGTTTATTGATTCTTTTTTATTTTGTATTAAGTGAAAAAAAAAACAAATCTAAAAATGAATTACTAGTTTATTAAGTCATTACAATTTAATATTTTTTTATTATTTCTACCTTAATTAATTTAAATCAGTAGAACAATCAGTAACAAATACAAATTAATATCTAAATAAATTATTTCTTGTCCTCCTTGACTTTAAGAACCATCTGGATGTGACTCATTTGTCTCTCGTACGGATTGATTCTTCCATGTGCTCGAAACGTCTTCCGAATCGATACTGGGGCAGCGTTCACTTGAATGTGGTAAATGTACATCTCTAAAGGGTCCTTGCCAAAAAATTCTGCATTGGAAATAGCATTTCTTAGGAGGCTTTGAAGACATTCGACAGCTTTTTCAGGCCAGCGACCCTGGAATATAAAAGAAAATATGTTAATTTTTAAAAGTCAATTAGTTAAAAACTGATAGGGTTATATTTTTAATAAATTCTATAAATAGTCCAGTCAAGAAGTGTGTTTTCTGCAAAAAATAATTAGATGGCCTAAAAAAAAATTGATACCTCTTATGGTTTTTGAGTTATCATCAAAAATTGAAATGGCTTTTTTTTATTTCGTTTTTTATTAATAACAATTACAATTTTATTGGCAGAAAAAATCCTTAAAACGGCTATCCCCCATATTTTTTAAAACCTTCTATTTTTCACAGAAAATACACTTTACGACTAGACTATAGGGTTGTAGATAAAAGCCATAAGTATGCTTAATAATTTCTATAAACTACAGTGGAAACTTGAAATACAGGATAACATCCCCCAATGTTGTGAACTTAACTCCTTATGGGAAGCAGGGTTTTCTAAATGTACACTCATCATTAATTTGTTTTCTAAATTATTGTTCTCAACAACAGAAAAAAATCACCCGGGGCAATCAATATTTATATTACACCAAGTATTACACCAAAAAAAATTAACTTTTTGTTTTTTTTTAGTATTAAATATTAATCTAAAAAATTAAAACATTAAAGCCGGAGTCTCATGCATCCGATTTCCGACGATCCGATCATCCGAAAGTATTTTGATTGGTCAGAACATTGTGGCGCCACATGTTCTGACCAATCATTCCGGATGATCGTCTGGAATCGTAATCCGGTTTTAATTGTTTTGCTATGCACTTAAATGAAAAAATTCCCGTTCAAGTTCATTTTGCAACAAGTAGGGGCTATTGTTAGGCAACAAATTTTTTTCTGACCTCCGTCTTCATTGAAGACAATAGGTTTGTTCCAACAAGCATCCGGTATCGTTTCGAAACCGTTTTTGAACTGTTTTTTGATGCGCTTCGACGCATGCGCGAACTTAAAATAGTTTCGTGACGGTACGAAAAGTAAAAAGTAACAAACTTTGGATCGCTTTGCGGATCGTTTTCGGGACTGTCAAATCAAAAGTTTTTGAATTTTTTGTTTTGAAAATATAACCCTACTTTTCACTAGCGGATGCAGACAGCTCGC
The DNA here is from genome assembly GCA_019359885.1 of Listronotus oregonensis. Taxonomy (NCBI): domain Eukaryota; kingdom Metazoa; phylum Arthropoda; class Insecta; order Coleoptera; family Curculionidae; genus Listronotus; species Listronotus oregonensis. The sequence continues at coordinate 40,941 of JAHBCN010003582.1, read as the reverse complement.
GAAAAGTATTCCCAGGCGCGAGATGTCCCGAACTGGACACGAATGTCTTGGCGCGATTGTTGTTGTGTAGTTAGTTGCCTACTAACGGGCGTCTCAATATTGTTTATTACGTTAGATTATAGAAAAATCCCAAACAATTAATAATGTATTACAATGTTCGTTAAAAAAATAAATAAATAAGAAAATTAAATGACTGCATCTTTTATCAAATCATCACCAATAAAAAATATTATTAAAACTAGTTATTTATGCAAAAAAGTGTGTTAACTTAGTCTTTTTTACGCACGGACCGCTTCGCTATATAACTTATTCAATTTTTTATTTGGGATCGATTTTTCATAGAATATATTTATATCAGAAAAAAAAACCTAAATATATGTTTGATAATAAAATTATTATAATAATAATTTGGCAAAAAATGTTTGAATTATACGGTGTTCACTTTAGGCACTAGTGTGTAATGTAAATTACTGGACCTTTTTTGTTATACCCACCCCACAGAAATCGTATAAAAACATGCCAAATTGACAAAAAAGTACACTTTTAGTGATTTATCACGTCTGAAATATAATTGGAGAAAATAAAAAGCCCCTTTATCTAACCAGAACTAACCATGACCGCCCTTTCTGGCTGATTCTCGGGGTCAGAGGGGGCAGTCATGGTTAGTTCTAGTTGAGTTAAAGCGGTTTTTATTTTCCCCAATTTATTTTAGGCGTGATAAATCACTAAAGTATACCTAAAAATTGAAAATAAAACCATTCCTCTCCCATCAATACCTTCGCCCGACTTCGACTGATGTCGTAAATCGTTCGTGTTTGGGAATACTTTTCGCGAGCTGTCTGCATCCGCTAGTCTACTTTTCTGCTTATTATTTTTGTGATCAAAGTTAGCAAATATCACTCATAATATCGTCACTCATCTTTAAAGATAATTAAATTTAATGATGTGCTTAGGAGGTGTAAAAATTAATGCTTTTGAATAATTAAACAAGCGAGGAAATAGGAAATGCTAAAGCACGTTGCACGCTTTTCGCTAAATAAAGTTAGGATTATGCAGAAACATTAAATTAAGTTAAAAAGATAACCAACTTTTAACTTTCTTAACTTATTTTAATTTTTTAACCTTATCATAAAATGAAATAAACGTTTCCTTTTTAAAATAATTAAACTCCCACACAATAACACGATAAAATAGGCTTCAGAAACTCGTCTTTCTCAGGCGTTATAAAAAAATGTAACAAAATCATATATTTTTTAGACAAATATTTATTTGAGAAATTAACAAATCATCCGACAGCTGCCAGAGAGTGCACCAATAAAATAAAAATCACGAAAACCCTATTAACAGTGATTTGCCCTACGTATGCTAAATTTTATTGTTATTTTTAAACTGATTTGCATATTTTCACACAAATGTCTTAATTTATATTAACTTAACTTTTCTGCATAATCCTACCTTAACAGTAAACATATAAAGATGAAACATGAAACAGCTGTTAAAAATAAAAAATCCAGTGCCAAGATGCTCAATGCGCAAGTCAACCCAAACAGTTTTCAATTTAGGCCATGTATCAGAATTACCGTTCTGAAACCGTAACTAAACGATCCCAAGTTTTGTTGGTACACAAACAGGATCGTCCGATAACCGTCACGTCTCTGTTGGAACGCACTTTAATCACTGCGCATGAGCGTGATCGTTCGGTGGCGGTTTTTTGACGTGCTGGAACAAACCTAATAAAAACTGTTTAAATAATTGCTCAATAAATTTGTATACTTAATAGGGTCACGTTATAAAAGTTTTTAAAAGTCCCATATTTTGTTTATTATATATTTTTTTAAATTTTCAAAAATTTAAAATATTTCATTGTTGAAGGCCGGATTTTTTTTTTTGAAATGAACTTTAAAACTTGTTTCCAGCAGGAATATATTTATTCAGGTGTATAAAATACTTTATATTTTTTTTTCAATTTTTTAAATTCATATTTAGGTAATACTCAAATTCAATTTCAGGCCAAAGATTCTTTTACTAATATAAGATGCAGGAAAAATTTGATTTAACAAAAATTGTTCAGAATCATTCAAGAAATACTGATTTTCAGAATTTTTTGATACATTTTTGAAACTTTGGATAAATGACTAAATAGAAAAATTTTGAGACCTGTGCCAAAATTCACCCATATTCCTAAATGACACTGAATACTTTTTGTGCGAAAGATCTTGTTCTGTAAAAGCTACCATTTTCGATATAACGGGTATTTATCAATAAGTAATTGACCAATATTTTACCGCAAATGTGTCAGCTTTGGGAAAAAGATTTATAGATCAAAAAGTCTTTGGGATCTTCACCTTAATAAATGCTAGAAGATCATGTCTGTCGAAATCCTGAAAAAAGTTATACAATTTTTTGTAAGTCTCAAAATGCTATTCGGCCATTTTTCTAGAGATCCGAAAATGCGTTCAAACATTTTGAAAAAGATTATCCATATTCCTTGACTAATTCTGGACAATTTATATGGAATCAAATTTTTCCTGCTCGTTTTATGAGTAAAAGTCCCTTTTGCGTGAAAAATTTTGGGTAATTGTCTCGAAAGTTGCCTCCTCGCCGATTTTGACCAAATTTGGTATATGGGGTTTTTTTGGGGCGCTGATTACGAATCTGAAAAAATATTTTTTCGGCAACGTTTCGTTTTCGAGATATTTATCATCAAAGTTGAAAATCAAACTAACCTTATTTTCACTATATTCCCCCTTCTTTTTGTACACAATTCTTGATTTTTATAAAAAGTGGCACACAATATTTTATAAACACTCTTTAAAACCTTATATTTTTATTTATTTTACACCTTTTTTCCCATAAATTGCGAAGCTTCACTTTTAAGCTAGGCGGCCATGATTCCCTAGTGTATACATGGTTGCGGCCACGATCCGACGTGTGAAAGTGGAGGTTTGCAATTAAATGGAAAAAAGGCGTAAAATAGATATAAAAACAAGTTTTTAAAAGGTGTTTTTAAAATATTATGTGCCAATTTAGTGTAAAAATCAAGAATTCTGTGCAAAAAGAAGGGAATAGTGTAAATAGGTTAGTTTGATTTTCAACTTTGATGATGAATTTTCGAAAACAACGTTGCCAAAAATTTTTTTCAATTCGTAATCAGCGCCCCAAAACCCCCGTATAAAATTTGGTCATCGGAAAAACTTTCGAGACAATTACCAAATTTTGAAACATTACACACAAACCTATCAAGCCTAAAAAGAACTTGGTCCAATTTTAGATGTCAGTACTTTAAGAGCCCGCGATTAATGGAAAGGAACTTAGCCCTTATTTTATTTTACGTGTCTTTTGTCTACTTACAACAACTGTTCTAAACTGCTTCGCTTGCGCGCACTTTCCAATTCCTCCTTTAAACTTCTTGAACGGAACACATTCCTTGTGAGCCAGAACGTTTTTCAGGTAGGCCTGCGCTCTTTTGACGCTAAGACCGCGGATTGCGTTGGCCGTTTCCACGAGATTTTTGAACTTTACCGGCACGTTTGAGATTTTCGCTTTGACGCATTCGCTTTCCGTGGAGTGTTTGTAGGAAAAACTGTTTGGTTTCTTGCCCATATCTAGGTGGTTTTTACGTAATTATAGAAAATGTCCCGAAACTGTTAAACGTTGATGGGAAGTGTCAAGAAAGAAACGCGAAAGAAAAATCTCCCGCCGCTAAAAAAAAGGAAGCACGTTTTTAACGCTCCCTCTTCCGGTAATTTGCGTACAACCCCATCTAGAAGCGGAGTTTGTAGTTAAAGAAATTTCAGATAAAACTTACATTTACAGGTGGCGCCAACTTGTTTTGCTAATTTCCGGTAGAGGGTGCACCTATTCGTTTATGGAAGGCCTTGTTGATTTTGACTGTTGCGGTAAAGGTATTTCCCCGACAATATGGAGGGTAAAGGAAAGGAGAAATATTTTTAACAGAAAAAACTGTCTGCCAAAACGCGTTAAATTGGTGGCGCTATAGTAGCAACAGGGTAAATTTCTCACATGGCAATCAGAGGCAGTTTTATTTGTGTTTTGGTTCAGTTTCCATATGTGGTTTATAGTAATTATAGATATTTTATAATTTTAAATAATAATAAGGAAGTTTTTAATTCCAGGTTGTAAAAATGTGTGATTTAAACCAGAATTTAAGTGTAATAATATTTCACATAATAAGCATTTTTTTAAATTATGATTCATGCTGTTTAAAATGAGAATTTGCTTAATGATTTTTAAGAATGCAATTTAGTGCAATTTCAGAGCCATTTTTGCAATACAGAGATGGTGATCCTTGCCTTTACAATCCATAATATCTAGAATGTAGAGTAGAATCTTTAAGCATATACCTGCTAGGGGCAGCGTTGCTGCTCGGCAATGCGAACAAGCGTGCGAAAAAGAAAAGAGAATCGCCGTATAACCTTTCTTTCTCGCTTCATCCTGCTGATTGATCGAGGGAGGGGTATGGACCCAGAGCAGGGTTATCAAATTAAAAATCTTCCAAAAAAAGAGATATTGTGTTAATTTTATTTTAATTTTTATTTTATTTTTTCTAGGATGACTTAGCAGACGACGATATCATGATCTTGGACAACGGGGAACAGGTGTTCCTGTGGCTTGGCGCAAAGTGCAGCGAAGTTGAAATCAAGTTGGCCTACAAGTCAGCTCATGTAAGTAAAGTTGTTGCCCAGTATGTAATTTATTATAAACTGATAGAAACATTGGTTTTTCTTAAAGCTGGGATGGATCCAAAAAAGGAATCGATTTACAGATCGGAATCCTCGTAAAGCAATCGAACCACCAATTCGAATCACGATTTCTTTTTTAAGGAAAAAAAGGATTGAATTCAGGGAATCGATTTCTATTTATCGGATCACGAATCCGGATTATCTTTAGTTTTTATACTTATAAATGATAACTACGATACCAATAATACTACATAATCAAGATAATAAATCAAGCGTCAAAGATTTTAGCCAAGGAAGTTTTAAGGTGTATGGAAGCCCAATACTGTAGAACAAAATTGTCCAGGCGTGCAGAGCAGCGGGAATCGGGGGATAGGCCCCGCGGAGTTTGCGCAATGAATAGTAGGTCAGAGCCGGACTTCCATAATTCTTTGTTACTATCTATAAAGTTGACATCATCAAATGTCAAATTCAAGCATTCACTGTTTTTTTTTTTTCACAAAATTGTTGGTTATTAAACGATACTACCATAGAATATTTAAAATTATTGTGTAATATTGGATTTTATATCATATGATATAATATGGAAAGAATAGATGGCCCCACTTTACAGCCTTCTATTTAAATGGTCGATATTTTTGGGATTTTTTTTTTACCAAAAATCTTTGTAAATAAATAAAAACACGATTTTTTAAAAATAAATTTAAAACATTGTTTGATAGTTTCATGTACTTATCACCAATTTTGTGATAAAAGAAGGGCAAGATAGTGTAAATGAGTTTAATCTAATCCTAAGATTGTGGTTGTACATTAAAAAGTGAAAATTTTTATAACTGCTTTTTAGGCATATACTTTTCACTAATAACAAACATTCATGAGACAGAATAACAGTGGTTAATGTTTAGTAACCTTTGGTACCTAGGTATCCATTGTAACAGTAACCGTTAAATATTATGTGTCTACAGTATGTCGAGCTTAAAAAGTTAAGTTTAAGAAACCAAAAATCTAATTTCTTTTTAAAGTAATACAGAAAAAGCAAAAACTTTAACATAAAATTGTACTTTCTTTTATTTAATTAGAGGGACCTGTATATATTAAAATTTGCCTGGTCCGCCCAGTAATAAATAATTTTGATCCTTTAAAAGAAAGTACTAAATTATTAAATAAAAGTACCTAAATATAAACATTATTTCTTTTTAATTATCCACAGAAATACACAAACATTGTGGAAATCATCTAAAAGATAGTTAAGATTGCCTTACTTTTCTCACTGCTATTTCCTATGAAATTTTTATTTTCTATTATTCATAATTGATATATTATTATTTTTTCGGTTACCTAAGGTTATGTCTCATAAGAAGCACCTAATTTAAATAAAAGAAATACTAACCTAAAGTAAAAAATGCCGGGTATGTTACCCTTAGATTTGCAAGACAAAACCATACAACCTCTAGTCATTTTGTTACGATATTATAAGAAACAAACAATAAACACAAAATTATAGTCACAATTTAATAAACACTAATTACTAAAATAAGAAGGTTTTTGTCAATCCAAAAAACTTCCGCAACCACAAAATTAATCACACAAAGCAAAACAATCGAAACTAATATGGCTCCCATAAAAGTATAATGTGTTGCCTAACTACACACTGATTTATCGGTGTGTAAGTAGGCAACACATTAAATTATTTCGTGGAATTTCGTTATTGCGCAAAATCGGCGGGGCCAACTCTGACAGTTATTTTCATACTGGGCTGGACATTTTTTGATCGAATGGGCCATAGCATTGGGCTTCCATACACCTTTGAACTTCCTTGATTTTAGCATGGAGCCCGAGCCCCGATATATAAAATTTTAGCCTCATTTTGAAGTGCTGTAACTCTTAGCCAAATTAGTTTTGGTAAATATTTTTCAAATTTAAATATGTTATTTATGAGATCAACATCAAACCCCTCTTAAATAACACATTATTTCAAACTATATTTCAAAACTTGCGATGCTAGATCTTCATAAGGTTTTTAAATGTTGATTCTTGAGATAAAGCAAGTTATAAATGGGACATCTTAATTGTCTGGAGATTTTAGACAGCCTTGTGTTGGTAAGCCAGGGATCCGCGAAGCAATTGAATGGCTTACTTTTTAAATTTAAATCGCGAAAAATAAAAATAATTCAAATTTATAAAGTAGGCCATTCAATAGTTTCGCGGGTCCCCAAAACATAAGGCTGTCTAAAATCCCTAGACAATTTTGTTGACATTTATTAAAGTAAAAATAATATTTTTGGAAAGGTGGTTGTTGTGCTTTTTTTTATTAAAAATATTTGTTAAATAAAGGTGAAATTAAATTTATCTTATAAAATGATAAGGGTATTTCCATAAAATCTTCCTTTTGGGTGTAATCAGTCTTAAAAAGGAGGAATTTTAGGAAAGTTTGTGCAGTTTTTTTGGAATTGTTTTATTCTGTAATGTACTGACATAAATAAATAAGGGTGCTAGGTTAAAATTTGCCATTTCAAATTTCCAAATTTCGTTTCAAAATTTGGAAATTTGAAATGGCGTATTTAAAATGGTGGATTTTTGGTATTTATAAACCGATTTGTCTCAAATTCAAAATATAAGGAATCAATTCCTTTTGGACTCGGATCCTTTCAAAAATTGAATCGATTTCGGATCATTTTAAATTATATAACGTATCCGGATCACGGATCATATTTTTTAAAGGCAATCGAATCCAGCGTTCGTATCCTTGAAAAGAAACCGATTCCTGGATTTAATTCCTACCCAACTCTGTGGCCAAGTATGTAATTTTTCAGAAATTGATAGGAACATTGGTTTTTTCTATGGGACACCCTGTGTATTGGAATAGACGTCAATAAGACTTTTTAAAATAAATTAAGGATAGTTTTAACGGTTTATAACGCTTCTCTAACAATTATTTAAAATTTAGCCGAAAGAACCGGGTGTCAAGGTGTATGGCCACCGAGCGATGGAGATTCGGGGATTCACCGAACATCGAGTTTGTACTGTGTTCTTTTAAGCAGTTTTGAACGATGTAGCTATATTTATATTGTTTTTTTTACTTAGAAATTAAGTAATTTTAGCTAATTTTCGCAGCAAAATATCCATAATTAAAAATTAGATCGATATATCGGTGCCGCCCATAGGCTAATATATTTTGCCGCCCTAACATGTCAATATTTTTTGAATATCAGAATAAAAAATTTAGCATTAAAAAAATGTAATCTTTACTAGTAATTCTTATAAAAATTTAATAAACAAATTTAACAAAAGTAAATCATACAGAAAATTAAATAACCATTCTTTAAAAAACAAATTTTATAATATAAAAACAAAATATAAATTAAAATGATAAAACAAATAAGTATTTTTTTAAGCTATGTATTATTTTATTATAGGCAAAACCCTATACTAATATTTTTCTTCAAACTTTTTTTCTGCAAAATCATTGATTATATCATTTAAATTTACGATTACATTTTTTTAATAATTAATCGTAAATTGGTCGCCCTTAATATTTGCCGCCCTAGGCTTTAGCCTACTCTGCCTTTGCGTAAACTTGGCGTAAACCTACCCCTGGGTCAAGGGTGGTAAACTTAACAAGGAGTGCTCGATTTTTACTATTTGTCCGCAGATATAGCTTATGTTTTGACGTCACCCGTTTGCCCATTTTGCCCAGAAGGTAGATTTATTTTATTAATTTTTGTTAAATATTCAACTTTTAAAAACTATTTGAGATATGGACTTACCATTAGAACTGAAATGTATAACATTTTAAAAAATAAAGACTTTATACTACTTGTAAACAAAACAAACAGGCAAACGAATTACGTCACAAATACCGAATTGACATTTAAGTTGGCGTATATGGGCTTAAATGGGATCGAGCACTCCTGTTAAGTTTATTACCTTTGCCCCTGGGTATCGGTCGACTATCGGCTAGTTTTAAGTTTATGTAACTACAAGTGGAATTCAAATACGACAGAGAACCCTATTTTCAGATTTAAAAAATCTTTTTTATATTTTATATAGAATTTTGTTTTTTTTTTAAGGTTTATATCCAACACATGAGAGTAAAACAGCCAGAAAGACCAAGAAAACTATTCCTGACGCTTAAAAATAAAGAATCTAAACGTTTTACCAAGTGCTTCCATGGGTGGGGACTCCACAAAAAGCCCCCAGAATAAACAGAATGGATAAAAAAATCATGATTTTATTCTGTTTTGGTATTTTTTTCAATAGTAAAAAGGTTGTATTGTAGATTTTGTAAGTTTTAACTTTTAATTTATGAGTATTTGTTAAAATTGTAAATTTATTTATTAGATGACTTTATAAAATTTTATATTGTGCCAATTTTTTATACTTAAATCATGATTATCAGTATGATATTTAACAAATTAATCATGTTTTATGTGTTTTGAAATAAAAATACTGAATAACAATTTTTTTTATTTCATAGGTTTGACTAATTAAGGCAGTTCTTTCGTTACAATAGTAGACAAAAATATCGCCTTACAGTAGGTAAAGCCTGGCCAGTCCACAAATCAAACCACCCCAATCTTTTTCTTAAATCTCGTATGGACATCTTTTATTTTTGTATCTTCCATGCCATCCGCGACCAACTTGTCATCACTTTCTAACAAAAATTGATTGGTGAACAAGCCAGGACTAGTACCAGTACGGATCGTTATATTTTTGACATTTTCTTAATTGTATGGATTGAATGGACCCAATTTGCGTTCAAATAGATCAAACATAACAGAATCGTCCATTGGGTTCATCGATGCTTCCAACGCCCAGTGGTAGCAAATATCTATATGGAATGGTTTGAGGCACATGCAATTAAAACTGCACTAATTAAACCAAAAGTTTGGCTAAGATATGTTGACGATACGTTTATTATATGGACAGGTAATGACGAAGAACTTGAAGGTTTCTTAAAACATCTTAATTGCCTCCAACCTTGTATTAAATTCACAATGGAGAAGGAGCGAAATTCGGCCCTACCTTTCCTCGACGTTCTAGTCAAACGAAATAATGGTCATATTCAAACCTCGGTATACAGAAAGCCTACCCACACTGGACAATATTTACACCAGAATTCTAACCACTCTAACGAAACCAAACAGGGGGTTATACGTACTTTATATAATCGTGCAGTGACCTTATGTAACAGTAGGGAATCACTGCAAGAGGAAATGGATAACATAACTAGGGATCTTAAGCAGAACGGATACAGTGAGAGGGTAATAAAGGAAACAATCGGAAAATATCAAAATAAGACAGAAACCTAATTTAACCAAGACCAGAACCAAATATTTAGACAATTCCATATATTAAAGGAACTGGAAAAGATTGCAGAATCGCGAATAAGTATAATATTAAAAGGGCGTTTAAATCCTAAACTACTCTAAGAAGTATTCTTACTAAGACGAGACCAGACAACAATGTTTCAAATAAGGACTGTATCTACCAAATTCCCTGTGAATGTGGTGAGGTATACATCGGAGAAACAAAGAGACCACTTGAAGTTAGAGTTAAAGAACACAAAAAACATACGGAACGAGGTGAAACTTTGAAGTCAGGGATTGCCGAACACGCTTGGTCAAAACAACACCGCATACAATGGTCGGAAGCAAAAACTATTTATAAAGAAACCCACTGGAAGAAAAGAAAATTCAAAGAAGCTGTATTAATTTTAAACAACAAAAATGTATTTAGCAAGCCTAGCATCGATATTTCGAATATCTGGCAGCCGTTACTGAACCGTGAAAAGTCGGTCAAGCTTCGGTGAACAAGGGATAGTATATAAGTCGTAGCTTTTAGGAATAGTTTTTAGTTATCACTTGAAAACGGTTGGAGATACATCACTAACCGAAACGTTGTGTAACAATTAACAAATAAAGACAATGGAAGTCCAAGATTCTAGTGTTATTGAAACCATTACATTGTCTAACACCTTCAAGGAAAGATCAAATACGCTATACCAAAAGTTAGAGGTTTTCAATCCTTAAAAATATTATTTTTGTAGGAGACTGTACTCACAACACATGAGATCTGTTCGTTACTCAGTAACTCAGTGATATTTTACACTGTTATGAACTTTTTGGACCCACCTAGTCCTAAAATGCTCCTTCCATAAGGGCGATTATGTAAAAAAAGAATAAAATAGTGTACACTATTTCTTAATAACAAACAGACCTAGTAAACTTTTAAAAATTAGTATATTTATAACAAAAACGCTCAAAAATTCAGTTTTTTTTTTAAATTTCCAATAATTTATTTATTTATTTATTCATTCAATGTACATTACAGAACAAGTCCAAATAGTACAAAAAAAATAACAGTCTTTCTACATGTATAAAAAAAAATGTGAGACAATAAAACAGAGTAATAAATTATAATACAGTAAACAGGATAAAAAATAAAACAAATATCTAACTATTATTGTCATTAGGTAAAATTGCTCTTGGAGCTCTAACAGCCGCTCTATAACTCTCAAATTCATAATTTAATTTAAATAAATCAATATGGTTAAAAAGATTATTAAAACTGCACATCAATACACTACTAAACTTTTGGGAGCCGTAATTGGTTCGGTGAAATGTTTGTGCAAACAAGGTGTTTGCTCTAGTGAGTCTTTGAGGAATTCTAATTAGTATAGATGACACAAGATGGGAACATTGAATCTGGTTATTTAACAACTTATACAAAAACAATGCCATGGCATTCTCCCTGCGCTGTTCTAGAGTTTGAAGGCCAGCCAACAATATTCGAGTTAAATAAGTAACATTTTTATACGGAAATCTGTACTTAAATAATAAAAACTTTACAAATTTGTTTTGAACACGCTCCAATCGGTCTTTATGACATTTATAATAAGGAGACCATATAATACTGTTATACTCTAACACACTAAGTACTAAAGAGTTTATAATGTCCTAATAGCTTTGGTATCCGTTAATCCACAAATTCTCCTAATAAATCCAAGCATTCTTGAGGCTCTCAATACAATTAGTCTATGTGTGATTAAAACTTAAATCATTCTAAAAATAACTCCCAAATCGTTAAAATGTTCGACAACTTCAACAGCATACCATTCAAAAAATAGCTGAACTCTACAGGACGTTTACTTTAAAAACGCATAACTTTACACTTAGCTACATTTATTTCTAGACAGTTATCAATACACCACAAATTCAGTCTTGTTAAGTCCTCTTGAACCTTTTCACAGTCATCTTTGGTTTTAATTGCACTAAACAGTTTTAAGTCATGATTGATTGATTGATTGATAAAGTAAATACACAAGTTGAGGTTTTGTCCGCCTCGACACTGCAGCCTACAGGGCTTGTTGTATCTCTTGTGTATTTGTTTCAGTTAAAAAGGTTTGACACCTTAGACAGGTGTAGTAGCCCTTTTACTGTTCTTTTCTGGTCTCCAGCCTCATGGTGGTTAGTGTCCACCATGAGGTTTTGATTTGTTCTCCAGTATGTAAGTGCAGGGCACTCATATATGATGTGAGAGGCTGTCTCTTCCTCTTCGTCACATAGTCTGCAAATGGGTTCTTCTCTATAGATGCCCATAGTGTGCATATGTTTTCTTAGGGTGCAGTGTCCGGTTATTAATCCTGTCACTATTCTAATCTGATTCCTATTTAGTTTTAGTAGTTCACTTGTCAATGCTTTCGATGGTGAGTCCAACATTGATTTACTGTGATTTTGCCTTGAATGTGGTTCCAGTATGACTGATGTTGTGTTTGAATCCACCGAGTCATGTAGCCACGAACCGAGGCTTTTGGTATTCCAAAAACAGGTTCAGGACCCACAAACATTGCTGCGGAGCCTCGCCTGGCCAGGGAGTCTGCATTTTCATTGCCCTGTATTCCCTGTCCTGGCACCCAGGAAAGTGTAACTTTGTTGTGGTTAGCCAGGTTTAGGAGGCATTGAGACAGTTCCAAACCAACCTTGAGTTGACTTGTTGGGATGCCAAAGCTTTTATGGCCGCTTGACTATCAGAGAAGATAGTAATGTCCCTGCCCTTATATCTCCTCCTCAAGTTCTCTCGCAGACAAAGTTCAATGGCATATATTTCCGCCTGGAAAATAGTGGCATATTTCCCCAGGGAAGCATAAGCATTAAACCTGGGGGTCATACCATGTATTCCTGCGCCGGCTCCATTGTCAGTCTTGGATCCATCGGTATACCAAACCAAATTCCGAGACTGACCAGGAGATCGCTCACTACCGCCCCAGGTAAGCTGGGTTTTGTATGGTCTGTGTGTATTTATCCGTTTTGGCATTGTATCACTGCTCATCTCAATAGTCATCCGCATACAACAAAAATTTACAGTGTTTAAATACAAACGATACATCGTTTATAATGTTTATATACAAAAGGAACAGCACTGGACCCAGAATTTGCATTCGTTTTTAAAAAATAACGTAAGAACCGTTTTCGAGATATTCCGAATGAGTGCAAAGCTTTTATACATGGCAGATATGTTAATTATGCACAATTTGATTGTTAATCTAGTTTCACAGACGATTTTCATTAGATAAAAGACACTTTTATTAATCATATATTTAAATTTCATTTAATTCTTAAGAAAAAACGTTTTACGGGTAAACTACCTTGAAGCATTGGGAGAAAGTAAATATTAATGTTCCTAAAAGAGATTTGTCCTTGACCAACGCTGAACTTTCCTGACATAAAAAGAAAATAATTTACCTTAGTTCCGGTAAAATTTTTAAAAACATGAACTAAATTTGGTCAGTTCACAGAAAATATTTTTACGGTTAATTCACTGTGCAATAAACGTCTATGCAATGCAATAAAAGTCACAATGCAAATTGTATAGAGAGTATTTATCATGATTAAAATAGATTATCACTTATGAAAAAATATCTCTGCTCTTATTTTCACATTAAAAAAACATCATTTAAATCCTGGGATTTTTATTTAAAACATGCCCGTAGGGTTGTTGTGGTTAGTCGCGAATAAGTATAATATTAAAACGGCGTTTAAATCCCAAACTACTCTAAGAAGTATTCTTACTAAGACGAGACCAGACAACAATGTTTCAAATAAGGACTGTATCTACCAAATTCCCTGTGAATGTGGTGAGGTATACATCGGAGAAACAAAGAGACCACTTGAAGGTAGAGTTAAAGAACACAAAAAACATATACATTTTACATTTTTTTATTTAAAACATGCCCGTAGGGTTAACATTTCATGTTGTTAAAGCGACTAAAATTTATGTTCCTTTAAATGGGTTATTTTCCAACATTAATTTTGTAATTGTAACTACTGAAAAATATAATTGTAAGTTTTTAATTGATAAATAATTGAATTTGATAATGTTTGTTTACTTGGTCATATAATTTCGTTTACTTTCCAATATATTTGTTAGTATCTAGTATTATTAAAGTAAAATATTCTGTTTTTATAAAAAAAATACAATTATATATTATAGGCTTTTCATTTTGTTCATCAATCATATAATTCTATTTAATTAATAATTGTATTTATTAACATCCAAGAAAGAGAGATAATATTTCCCGCTTTAGAGCTGGCCCTAGGGAGTCCTGCAAACCTTTGTAAAGCATGGAATATTGACTTTAACTTCCTTATTCATACTGGAGACCGTTTCGTTAATACATAAAAAATTTGGAGCATCAATAGATGCTATTCATTCTCATAATACCCGTCAGGTGGGAGCCGTTACCGATCCCGCGTTCGGGTTTAATCAAAGCATCGCTCTTTTATGATTCAAAAAAAAGTACAATCATCTGCCGAACGCTGTAAGAATGATACAGCCTTTAAAAAAATTTAGAGGGACGGTTAAGTCATTACTACTGAGCAGGGCATATTATTCTCTGACTGAGTATTTCAGCGACCGTTTATAAGTACAAGTTAGTTTTAGTTTTATCTTATTTAAAATTTTGACTATTTTAAAATTATTTTGTTTGTTTTTTTTTTATCTATATGTTTGTTTTTATTTTATTCGAATGACAATGACCCGTATGGTATTTTAAATTATTTTTGTAATAGCTCGGTAACTCTTATATTGATGATTTTTAAACTTTGTTATTTATTTTTATGTAGATGTTTTTTTTTCTACTTTATTACACTGAAATGACAATTATTTTTAAGACACTTTTAGTTAGGTAAGTGTATATATTCTTTTAGTTAGTTTTGCTTTGTTAACAAGAATCTTTCTTTATAACAATAAAGCATATTTTGACTTCACTTGACTTGACTAACACTTTAAATGAGTACGTCCTGAAGAGTAGCGCCCTCTGCCGACAAAATTTCTGTCCCTGAAATTTAAGCCATTCTTTTAACATTACCTACGGATCGGACTCCTTGTTTTTTTAAACTTCGTGGTTTTAATGTAATAATAGAATCTGTATTGCTAAAACATCTTTAAGCCATGTTGAGTTTTAACAAGTTTTGTTGAATTAAAGAAAATGGTTTGTATCAGGAAAAAGATAATTGAATCTATAATTTATAAATAAATATATTTAAAAAAATCATTGGCATTTATTTTAAATTAATATTTACATAGTTAAAATAGGTAAAAATGTTACACATTTTCAAGAGATAAAGCTGCTGAAACTAAGTAAATACTACAGAGTGCTAAAAATTTACAAATATGTCAACTGTTAAGAGCTGAACCTTCCAAAAATTAGATTTTTAAGCAAAATTGTTGCAATCTTCACACTTTAATTGGAGTTTTAAAACTTAAAATATACTATACAAAAATTTACAGAATTAAAGAGATATTTTTTTGGCAACTAAAATAAAACTTGATTTACTACTGTCATGTCCTGATTTACAAATTAATCATCATCGTCATCATCATCAGAAGGCACAAACAGATCATTTTCTTCCAAAAAGTTGGCAATGTTTTTACTAATTCCTGCTCCGATCAATAGCCCTGGAACTACAGTCAAAATTATCTAAAAAAAATAAATGAGTATGTATAGTATAACAGATCTACACGGACTAAATTAAGGACTTATTTTCCATAGTACACAAGTGTTTGCACCAGCTTAAATCATTAATCAATTTTATTTAGGTTTAACTCTAGTACCAAAATGAGACTTTACCATATGATCAAAACCTAACTTTGTTTTTTTTCCAATATAGATATATTGTTTAATTAATTATGGAAAAAGTTGCTGAAGAATATTTACAGAACTTTAAAAATCGTAAAAACAACAAAAATATTTTGTAGGTTGACTGGAACGAAGCATGACCGACGTGTCGACACCAAAGAAAATCAAGGCTTATGTTAAATGACTCGTTTTTGGCCTAAAAAATATTGACCACAATTAGGTTCTACGATTAACAAAGTCTAACAAATAGAACCAATCTATGCAAGCCTTATTTTGCTGCTGATGAATTTAATTATCTGAATACCTACTTTTATTATTCCCATAGATGTCCTTTGGGGCTCTGGTAAGATAATTCCGTGCTTAGTTGTAGTGGCTGACCTAGTTCCATTCGTAAGGATTTTTTGATGTTGCAGGAGAATACATTGCCTAACAACTGTTGAAAAACGTACTAAAGACATATTGCGAGATTTATAAAAGAATTTAGGAACTATCTTTCAGCCCAGAGGCTTGGTTTTCTTCGTGGAACTCAAACCCAGTTTTTTTATTATAATCAAAAGTTGAATTTTTTAGGTTATTTTATTTTTAACATATGACAGGTGTACATTGTTGCCTTAGATGCTTCTCCTTGAGTTGTGGCAACAAGGCAAATATCAGCTGTCCGATAGAAATAAAGTTAGGAGCAAAACAGAATGTCAGAGAACAAACTATCAAATAGCAACAGATTTCTGTATCCGGAAAGCAGTATTGATAATTTATGAAGATCAGACAGTCTTTATTTTTCTTTACGACATGATGTATCTATCTCATCAAAATATTTTCCTTGTTTTCAATAGTCCTGTATAAAAAACCAAAAGAACGCATTTATAAAGTGAAATTTCATTTTGATAAGTTGGCAACATTGCGCGCATTCACCATTTCATTGTTTTGTAGTATTTACTTTTTTTACAAGTACTATTTTTCCTTTCGTATTTTGTGAAGTACTACAATACAGATATAAACCAATAGCCTGTTGTATGTTTTTCTTTTTAGAAAATTAAATACGTGCTTTAAAAACATGAGCAACGAAAATTCTGTAATTTATGGGTTAGAATTTCAAGCTAGAGCGCTAGCACCTCAACTGGCAGAAACAGAAAAAATAAGATTTATAATTGGGACACAATCTTTAAAGCAAACTAATAATCAGATACACTTGGTGGAATTTAATGAAGAAATATCTACAGTCAAAACATCGGTATTTCACCATTCGAGGCGAAATATGGAAGATAACAACAAGTCCTTTAGAAACGACAAAACTAGCGACATGCTATAATGTAATAGCGAATGAAAGCAGCTGCAGCTTCAAAACAGCAGTATTGAAACTACCAGAGACGGAAAACCCGGACACTATAGAAAACTTAGAAGTTGTTACTACATTTGACACTACTGAGTATGGAAATGAAATTAAAACTACCGAGTTTCATCCCAGCGATCCTACCAAGGCTGCAAGTGTTATTGATAACAGTGTAGTTCTGTGGGATATATCAGATTCTCAAGGCAAAAGCATTAAACATATTCAGTTAGACGGAAAACATAATCCAAAATTCACAACTGGTAAATGGAACCCTCATCAAAATAACAATCAGTTTACAACGGCAACCGAAACACACCTAAAAACCTACGACATAAGAACTGGAGAATTAGCATGGCACATTGATGGGGTTCACCATCAATTACTAAGGGACATGGATTATAACATGAACAAACAATATCACATAGCCACATGTGGGGATGATGGATTTGTAAAAATCTGGGACTTTAGACAAACTAATCAACCTGTATATTCAAGAAATGAACACTCCCACTGGGTGTGGTGCGTCAGATTTAACCATTTCCATGACCAGTTAATATTGTCAGCAAGC
The DNA here is from genome assembly GCA_019359885.1 of Listronotus oregonensis. Lineage (NCBI taxonomy): Eukaryota > Metazoa > Arthropoda > Insecta > Coleoptera > Curculionidae > Listronotus > Listronotus oregonensis. Next base: position 23,203 of record JAHBCN010003582.1, on the reverse strand, counting down.
TCGGATGCTAGAGTCCTACTTTCAAGTGCTGTAAGTGTTAGTTCGGAAAATAATAATGATCTGTGCGATATGGAAGAAGCAAAAGACACAGAATCAAAACAACTTTTATGTGATGGACCATTACAATGGTGTGAACATGAAGATAGTGTGTATTGTGCAGAGTGGTCGCCTTCTGAGCCGTGGGTTTTTGCTTCTTTGAGCTATGATGGCAGGCTACTGATCTCAAGGGTTAAACGATCTTTAAAATATCAAATTATGTTGTAAAATGTTTTGTTTATTTATTAAAAATTGTTTTTATTGATAAGTTATAACTATAAATGTACCTTTTAAATGAAAATTAATATAGATGTGTTTTATATTCTTGTGGCAGATTCATTTATTAAATATTTTTTCAGTTTAAATAAAAAAGCTGTCAACGTTTCGGTGGTAAATTAGTCACCAGTTTCAAGATATAAATTAGAACTATTTATAATGAAAATCAAACTAACACTAAGATCATATAGGTAGCAAGATTTATACATGTTTTTGTAGTTGTAGACAATTTTTTCTGTATTCACCTTCTAGAAAGATATACTAATAAAATGCTTTATACGCTACATACCTCTTTAACGACTATATATAAAGGGAAATTTATTAAATTAAAAGATCTCTACACAATCTTAATGTTTATTAGGAAATAACCCAAAAAAACAATAGCATACAATTACCTGAATATTAGAATACATATTTTAAATTTTTGATATAAAAACTAAAGCTATGGTACTTATATTAATTCAATTCAATTTCAACAAAAAAAGATTCAATATTAACAGCCTTATTCATACAAATTTATGATGATTCCGTTTGCCAAATGTTTGGAACTGAATATAGCAAATTACACAGAGTATTGTGCGCTTTAGTGTCAAATTTTTCATTGCTAAATATGACAAAATCTTCTGCATTCACTGCTCTACCAGTGGATATTCCTCGAGCCTAAAACATGGGATTTCTTATAAATTATGGTTATAAGATACAGATGTCTGTGCTTTAATATAACCTATAAATTTATTTGATAACAAGTTATCAATTATACTTACCTCTACCCATCCTGTGATAGGCGCATTAATAGGTTCCTTAACATTAATTTTTACCAAAACATCGTCTACAGCTTTAATTTGAAAAAATTGTCCATTTGCATCTATATCTTCGACCTTTCCTATGATGCTGACGGGTTTATTTATGAAACGGGGTAATTGGGAACCGTTTATTATATCTCTTACGTTATCCATAATTCTTTAATAATTATATATTTTAAATGAGGTAATATTACAAAACACAAAAAAAACGTATTACTATTTAAAATAATTGTTTTTACTGGCGCCAAAAAAACTTAAATGACAGTTCTTCTTTTTTTTTAATTATTGGAATGTTCTACACGAGCTAAATTTTTTAAAATAATTGAATTTCTCTTCGACGCTTCGAGCATTTACCTTCTAGAGACACCTTTGCAGCTTGACAGTGCAAGAAAGCAAGAAGAATCATATTTTAACTTTTTTTTTTTGCTTCAACGTGCTGGTAACAGAGCAAGAAATAAAGCTTATGCTGTGATTCTTATTTCTCTCTCGCATGTCATTGCGACAAGGCTGCTTTTAGAAGGTATATGATCAAAGGTTTGATCACATATCAACTTAAGACGGCCCTGCAAGCGCGCAAGGGAGAAAGAAGAATAGGTGTATAATCTTCCTCTCTCGCTTCATGCGCTGTTAGTGAAAGGGGAGGTTATATACCAGCCGACTAATCAGCACGTAGTGCGCTTATATACCTCTCCCCGCTGACTAGTCACCACGTAGAGCGATGCTTGTTTGCAAGACCTAGCGGCAAGTCTGTCTCTAGCAGGTTCATGCTCGAAGAACCATTCTTCTTTTTACATAATGCAGTTTTCTACAAGAGCTAACCTCTTAACGTAGTTTTCCTAGAGGCAGCCTTAATTAGTGATGGGCATATATAATCGCATTATTTTAAGAATCGAATTATTACAATAATCGGATTATCATAATTCAAATTATATAATAATTTTATTTTTTTAAATCATTTTAAATTCCTGATTGAATATGTAACTCGATTCCGATGTAACTAAACACTATATACTATCGGTTGATGTGGATAATTGCCATAATTGGATATGCGTCGTGCGATATGAATTTCGATTATAATCTAATACATTTTCGCGGCTTGCTGTAATTATTTTAATTTAAATAGTTTGTTTTATTCGTTGTCGTGAAACGTAAAACGAAAAAAGAGTGATAAGATAATGCTGATACTGAGTCCACAGTTCACACAGCGGGAATTCCGATTAACATGATTATTTAATATTTTAGATTTTAGTGGATGAATGTTTTATGTCGCGATTCGCTTCATCGATTTTGAATAAGTTATTTGTCGGTAGTCGTTAATCGAATAATCTGTGGAATCAGTTATTTTTGAATATCAATTTTTAATTTGAATTCGATGCATCACTATTTCCTTGCCAATAATAGTTACGACTGAAATTAATTTAACTAGTTTTTGAAAAAGCTGTATAGAGGCCTGTAAAGCACCATAAAGTTTAGAAACTTAAGATTATTTCTCTTTACCATTTCGTTGAAAGACTAAGATTTAGTGCGCCGGATGTCGACTGCACATAAAGAATAAAACGAGTGGGATTCGTAAATAAAGTCAAACTCTAACTCAAAATCTACGTTATTTTCCAAATATACACAAGCGACATTTTTACAATATCCGAAAATCTGCATTCACCTCAAGATATCAACAAATTATAACGAAGTACACGATTGTATAAATTTCATAATAACAAATGATTTACAATTGTGTTCAAAACAAATCGATACAAAGACTAATTCTAAAATTGTGTGATTTTACAAACGGAAAGACGTCTCTATCTCTGCCAGGGGCATTAAGGGGGTGGAACTACCTCAGATATTGCCTGTTTGGTCCTAATAACATCTAAAAAGAAAATAATTAATTAATGACAAACTGGTTTACAAAGTGATTTTCATGGATAGAATAGTGGGAAATACCTAATTGAATTATCGATTATTTTTAATTTGAATTATCCCATCACTATGAGTGGCCTTTGGCGAAAAAGTGTAGACCTGGCCACCAAGTGTAGAACTAAGTCACCTCTTAACGTAATTTCATCGAGAATATATCTTCTAGAGGCAGCCTTAACGCGATCCGTGCCGAAGTTTAGAATATAGATTTTTTTGTCTTTTTACCATTTCGTTGCAAATTAATGATTTATGTGCGCCGGATGTCCGACTGCACATTATAAGGAATAAAATCGAGTGGAGATTCGTAAATAAAAGTCCAAACTCTAACTCAAAATCTACGTTATTTTCCAAATATACACAAGCGACATTTTTACAATATCCGAAAATCTGCATTCACCTCAAGATATCCAACAAATTAATAACGAATGTGACACGATTGTATAAATTTCATAATAACAAATGATTTACAATTGTGTTCAAAACAAATCGATACAAAGACTAATTCTAAAATTGTGTGATTTTACAAACGAGAAAGACGTCTCTATCTCTGCTGCACAGGGGGCATTAAGGGGGGTGGAACGCCTCCAGATATTGCACTGTTTGGTCCTAATAACATCTAAAAAAGAAAAAATAATTATGTTACATGACAAACTGGTTTACAAAGTGATTTTCATGGATAGAATAGTGGGAAATACCTGTTTTTGCTGACTTCTCTGCATCTCTTCCATATTGGCTCGTTCAACCTCAAAAATAACAGGTGCGAATAAAATAATCGACGTGCTAAACACAACCCAAGCAGCGCTTCGTGAAAAACTGTATGCTTTGCAAATGCCTGATTTAGTGTTAACAACGGTGGCCCATGTTAGGTTTCGGACTGGTTCGGGGAACATTTCTGTGAGGCCCCAAAGACGTTCGCCAAAGGTTTCATCAGGCTAAAAAGTATGAAAGCTATATAAACATTTACATACACAGAAAGTACTTAAATTCGATTAACAAAGTGAATAAATTCGTGGTGTCAAACATTTAAAAATATTAATTTTTTAACTGATACCCAACGTTTTGGTAAGTGATGTATCTCCAAACGTTTTAAAGTGATTACTAAAAACTATTCTTAAAAGCTACAACTTATATTATCCATTGCTCACCGAAGCTTAACCAATTTTTCATGGTTCAGCAACGGCTGCCAGATATTTAGAATGTCTACTAAATACATCTTGGTTATTTACAATCCTTACATCTTTTTTAAATTGTCTTTTCCTTCAGTGGGTTTCTTTATGAATAATTTTTGCTTCCGACCATTGTATGTGATGTTGTTTTAAGCCTTCGTGATCGGCAATCCCTGACTTCACAGTTTCACCTCATTCCATATGTTTTTTGTGTTCTTTAACTCCAACTTCAAGTGGTCTTTTCGTTTCCCTGATGTATACCTTGTCACATTCACAGGAAATTTGGTAGATACGGTCATTTTTTGAAACATTATTGTCCGGTCTCAATCTTAGTAAGAATACTTTTTAAAGTGGTTTGGGATTTAAATGCCTTTTTAATATAATACTTATTCGCGATTCTGCTGACCTTTTTCAAAGTTTCTTTAATATAGGGACTTGCCATAAATATTTGGTCCTGTAGAGTCTTGTTCAAGTTAGAGTTTTTTGATGTTTTGTCGATTGCTTCCTTAACAGTTTCGGTAAAATTTCACTTTACAGACACCACGCCAATTTTTAATGAATTTTTGCATATGGGTTTTTTTTTGGGGCGCTGATCATAATTCTAAAATCAGTTTTTTCCGGCAACCTGTGGTTTTTAAGTTATTAGGCCTCCAAGTGGATTTACCTCAAAATGAATATTTTTCCAAAATTCCACCTTCTTGAAACTGATTACCATCAAAATGGAACATACACTGATACACTAAAATTTACAAAAGTTTATTGCTTATTTTTACTAAAAAAACACCTCAAATAAATCCAATTTTTTATATCTTTACAACTTAATTATGAATCAGGCAACCAGTTATACATCATATATCTTCTTACAACATACAGAAAAGTGGATTCATTTGAGATAATTTTTACAAAATAGACAATAAATTATTGTAAATTTTAGTGTATTTGTTTAATATATAAGTGCCTAATCAGTGTATGTTCCCATTTGTTGGTGATCAATTTCAAGGGAGAATTTTGAGGTTACTTCACTTGGAGGCCTTATAACTCAAAAACCAAAAGTTGCCGGAAAAAAACTAATTTTAGATTCGTGATCAACGCCCCAAAAAACCCCCGTATGCAAAATTTTATAAAAATCGGAATGGTGTCCATAAAGTAAAATTTTACTCGTTTCTCAGTGTAGCCGTTCTACTTAAGATCCCTAGTTATAAAACTTATTTCATCTTGCAGGGTTTTTTTACTGTTACATAAGGTCACTGCGCGGTTATATAGAGTATGTGTGACCCCTTATTTCAGTCCGTTCGAGTGATCGAGATTCTGATGTAAATATTGTCCAGTGTGGGTAAATTTCCTGTATACCGAGGTTTGTATATGTCGATTATTTCGTTTGACTAAAACGTCGACAAATGGTACAGCCGAATTTTGATCTTCTCCGTTGTGAATTTGATACAAGGTCGGTGGCAATTTAGATGTTTTAAGAAACCTTTAAGTTCTTTGTCATTACCTGTCCATACAATTGGTAATTTGTTCAACATATAAAGTTTTAAATAAAAATGTACTTACTTCCTCATCATCTTCACTTCCCTCAATTGCAGGCTGCTTTTTGCTCGGGGGCTCTCTTTCGCTGACTTCCTCGCGCGAATCCTTTTCTAAATCTGGGTCTACTGATTGAGATCCTTCTTGAGACTCCATGCCGCTGTCTTGATCTTCAACTGGGGCCATAAGACGTTTTAATTTTAAGTTATATTTTGTAATTATCCCTTAATAAATACAAATAGTGGTTCAAGCAAAATGAATGAGAAAAAGAAACCTAACCACAATGTTCAGGGGGCTTCAAACGATAACGCATGCGCCCAAGCAAAGTGACTTTGATGATTTTTAAGCGGTCATTTTAAAATTACGAGAATGTTTTGAAAAAGTTTTTTCGTACTTACAGAGTGTATTACAGCTTTAAAAATTTCACAAAATCATCCAAAACAACTTCATGTGGCAAAACAAAGTAAAATGTGACACTTTTGACTAGAAAATGACAAATTAATGCGACGTATTTTCTGGTTTATATAAAAATGTCATGAAAACATAACAGAACCTATTTTAATATTGAAAATGGATTTTATGAAAACGTGGATATACATAAATAACATAAACATAATAAATTATGATAATTTGGTATAGCCAAAGCATTATAAGTAATATTTTAAAAGCTAGGTTAGGCAACCAGTAATTTAGGTATAATGTTTTATAGTCCAGGCAAATTAATCTAAAAAATTGCCATCGATAAAAATATGAGAAATGAGTATGTTCATGGATATTATTATAACTAACTATTATATTATTTTCGCTAGACGCGCTAGGTTCACAAGCAGTTTTAACATTTTTCTCCAAACTTTTATGAAAATGTGAGATATACAATTTGTAGCTTTTAATCGCTACTTTAAAAAGCCGTTTTAAAGTTCAAATCGGACCATTTTTCTAATATTTACGGCACTTGCAAGATAAGGGCCTAATTTGTTTATAGTGCGATTGAATAAAAACTATTAATGCGACCATTTTTATCTTTCGGCAGTTCAAAGTATATGTTATTGACTATCATTTTCTAAAAAATTAGCTCTTAATATTGGGTATTAACGGAGATAACAAATTTAAAAAAAGGTCTGTTTTAAGGTTTTTTCCGACTTTTCTCGGTGAAAAATGGTCGAATCGGGATTTTTCAAAAACCACTCTGTAGGTTTTTGAATTCTCTACGAAGGATCTTTTATGAGTAAAGTGATATAGCCAGTACTTTTTGTTATATTTAAAAAAAAACGAAAAAAGGCCTTTTTTCATAAATATTGTTTAAAAAAATTACCTGAAAAAAAAATTGGTTGGATTTTTGATTTTAATAATCTACAGGTCATTCCAGAAGTCAAGGCGCGGTCAGATATCTGTTAACATTAGTTACAATAATGACCTTTTTTTTGCTATACTAATTGGACCACATCTTTTGATTCATAGCACAATTTTTATGGAGTTTTTTTGCACCTATGTAAAACAAAAAAATCAATGTTTAAATATTTTGCAGTGAGTGTTAAAGTTAGTAAACTGATTATTCATTAAACTTACACAAATACTGTGCATAAATCCTAAAGGTAAAAAATTAAAAATAAAACTACCATTGGTTTTTCTATACAACGCTATTTATTACAACTCCATATCCTAGAGTCAACTAAATTATACATTACTATAGACACAATGTCAAAAATTGAGAGTAATGAGATCACAAAACTATAAAATGATCGCATTAAAAATAAAAAAAATATTCCTAAGTTAATTGATTATACTCACTTTGTGTGATATGAAAAATTCGCAATTTTAACAAGTGGGGTAAAAATTTTGACAAACTTAACAACACGGAAATACAGGATCATAAAACGAGGAATGAACAGAGTATTATGTATTGCTTTCCTGAAATTTAAAGGAAAATAAATAACATCTTGTGATTTTTTCTACAACTAAAAGAACACTAAGACTAATCTTATATGATTTAATTATATAATCCTATATAAACTAAATTAATTCTTGTTAAATGGACATTAAAACGAAATAAGGTGTCCTGTTGAGAAATTAATGTAGTCGTATCTTTTGCTTCAAATCAAATTATATAGTCTCTTAAGTGTTCTTCGGGATTCTATGGGTAAACATAAACAAGATGCCTATTTCATATTTTGTTTTAAATATGAGAAGTCACAAATTTGTGATCCTGTTTAGTCCTTGTTAGATGATCCTGTAGAGATCGAACGCTGTTAGAATAACACCGATACGTCACGATTTTATACGGGTTTGCCATATGTTCTTACAGCGTTCGATCTCTACATAAATTAAAGAAATTACTTTATGTTGTGTCGAAGCATAAGATTGTTTTCTTTTCTTAATAAACAAAGTAAAGTAAGAACACAAAGAAATATCAATAAAAACTTATTATTTATTTTAACCCATCTTTAAATTAAAAAATAAAAAATATATGCTTTTCAGCTTTTCTCATAACAAATAAAAATACATATATAGTTCGACACAACAAAATAGATACCTGTACTGTGCACAAAATAATTTTCAGTGATTTTACGATCAGTGCTGCCACCTATTGAATAACACCAAAAACGTAAGCCTATTTTACGGACCAAATCGAGGACTTACTTTTATTAGTAAACAAGTGTTTACGCCAATTTAGATGGTAGATCAACTTATTTCAGGCTTAACTCTAGTACCAAAATAAGAATTATAATCAGAATCTAACCCTGTTTTTTTAATATAAGGTTGACTGGAATTTGCAGCTTTTCTTGCAAAACGCGAACTGTCAGAGATCAAAGCTGTCACTTTGGTCCAAGCGCGTAAACTTACACAGAATTGCTCGATTCCATTTAAGGCCATATACGCCAAATTTAAATGTCAATTCGGTATTTGTGACGTAATAGTTTTCCCTATTGTTTTGTTTATAATTTGTGATTCACATCGCATTGGAACATTTTTTCGTGTTTTTGGTTATATTTTTAGCTTTTTAGACATTGAAACTTTGGAATTAGTTTGGTTTTTATTGCATATAGTTGAATTAAGTTTTTATTACTGTATTTTTAGTGTAGGTGCTAGTTACAGGGACAGGGGACATTCACCGTTCGTTATTTCCTTGAACGGAATTTATAAATAATGTACTTTAATGAATTATATTTATATCACTTTATTTTAGCTGATTTTGAATTTTGCTACCAATTTTCAGTAAAAAAAAATATAGCTAAATGGAAAAATGCATTTTAAATGTCCTTTGTACGTGGTGATGTTTACCAGTATAGTCTTAATTTTGTCAAATGGTATACAATATAGATCTAATAGTAGGTGTACATCCAAATTAATATTTAAAAGTTAAATATTCAACAAAAATTAATAAAATAAATCTACAGTCTGGGGAAAACTGCGACGTCACAAACATAACCTATGTCGGCGGACAAACAGTAAAAATCGAGCACTCCTGCAAGTCTAATACCCTTGACTATGGTCCACCAAAGATGGCCGACATGTTTACACCAAAGAAAATCATATTTGATCTACCCTAGTTGAACGAAAAGTTTGGTCCACCGCCGTGTAAACAAGGCTTTTAACACCACTTAAACTCGCCCTTCTTTCACTTATCCTGCCTTGACTCAAGGGTGGTAAACTTAACAAGGAGTGCTCGATTTTTACTATTTGTCCGCAGATATAGGTTATGTTTGGACGTCATCCGTTTGCCTATTTTGCGAAATGGTTAAATTATTTTATTAATTTTTTTTAAATATTCAACTATTTAAAAAAATTTTAATGAAAATAAAATATATTTTGGATAACAGTGTCAAAAAATTAACTATACCCAAACGTAAACGAAACCCAAAACCCAGGCAAACAGGCCGACGTCACAAAAACAATTTGACATTTAAATTGTCCACCGCTGTGGGCTTAAATGGATTCAACTCCTTTCTTTCACTTATCCTGCCTTGACTATCCATGGGCCTAAATAACCGTCACTGAAATTTATTTTGATAATACCATAACAAAAAATTTAATATGATTGCAATTATATAAGATATGAGCGTTCACACTAATAAAAAGATTACTTATCCTTAAAAAAATAGCTTTGGTGTATTGCACAAAGTATGTTATTTAGGCATTTTGGGTTTAAATCATTATAAGTTTTGCGGTTCAAGAAGAGATGACGCTAGTAGTTGTTTTATTTTTCTAAAAATTGTAGTACTTTTTTATGAACACCTGAACTTATGTGGACTCTCTCAAATTCACATATTTACAGCTGCCAAATCATATGGAAGGCAATGTCCCAACACTCGCGTCTAGCGACACTCCCGCTGGCGAGCTTCTTGACAGTGTTGACACATGAAATATGCTTTATTATGCAAAAGGGACTGGGCGTTTTTAAACGTGGGTTTTTCAATAATGCATTATAATGGTAAAAAAAAATCAGGCTTTTCTAACAGTCTACACTAACCATGACCGATAGAACTTAGGGCTTTTGAATTTGTCTAAATTATCCCCTACATAGAAGTTATAACAAAATTTTATAATTTTTGATATGGTAGAAGTATATTTTTTTAAAGTGTAATTATATATTCCCCAGGTTTTTTCTAATACTTGTTAAAATTTTGTTTATAACTTCTACAAATATTTTAGACAAATTTTAAAAGCCCTAAGTTCTAGTCGGTCATGGTTAGTTCTGGTTAGCAAACTTTATTTCCAATATATCAGACGTTAAAATGCGGGGAAATTAAAAACCCCAAATTATTACATTAAAATGTATTTTTACAAGTCCTACAATAAAAAGCATTTCATGTGTCAACACTGTCAAGAAGCTCGCCAGCTGGGGTGTCGCTAGACGCGGGTCGTTCGGACTCCTTGTATTATTTCTATACTTTGTGGACAGAAAGATCACACTTTGTTTATGGCTACAAACTCAGTTTACGAAGGTTTTTAAATTGAAAGAGAAAAAAAAATGCCAATTATTCCAGATTTTCAAAAGTTTTATCTTTCATTTTTGTAACTTTTAATTCCAATCGCCAAGGACCTAAAATGCATGTATGTAGTCGGGCTGGTAACGTATACATTATTAAATACAATTATGAAAAAAAGTCATTTAGTTGTAACAAATTAACAATTTTAAATTCTAGGGCAGTTGATATGCTAATCTAATATTATTTCTTACATATTTGTTTACATTATCTAGAAAAACGACTAGTCTATAACATTTTGTTTGTATATGTATTACAAAAAAAAACTTAGCTAATTCTTTATTGGCTAGGGGGCGTCAAAAATGCTTTTCTAACATACTTATGGTTTTACAAGAAAATTATTCTTGACAAAATGGTGAACGAAATTAAAATTTATTTATACAATATTTTGTTTTTTTTTAAATTTATTTTTATTCTATAAAAGTACTGTTGACACCCCAAACACCTATAATTATTATAGTATTTAATTAAGAACATTTACAAAAACTTAAAGCGTACCTAAAAATTAGATATACAGAGTGTTTTTTTATTAAAATGCAAGCTCAAGGGTTCTTGTAAACCAAAAAAATGGGAAAATTCTTCCATGTCAGATCCGTGTAAGGTGCATTTTTATGAAACATCCTGTATATTTAAATGTACATTTAATATAAACCAGTCGACACAAAAACAGTTCGGGCTTTTATAAAAAAAAACTGTAGGTATAAAGCGTTTTTCAAAATTTTGTGCTAAACAAAGCCGCATAATTTGAATAAAGCGATAATTTTTAGGAACCAAATTTTATTCCAGTATCTTAAAAGCTAATTGAGGGAAATATTTAATTTTTTTACATTTACAGATAATTGATTTCCAATGGTTTGGCTTTAGTTTCGGGGTATCCCTATTTTTTTTTACAACAAAGTTCCTGTCTTAAAAATATTTTAATTTATACCTACATTTTAGGATGGAATACACTAATTTCTTACATCGATGTAACAATCATCACTATGTCATACTTGTGCAAAAATTTCGTAGTGTTTTTACAACATTTGACCGTCAAGCAAGCTAAAAATCGAAACGGTCACAGTCCAAGGGCGGATTTCCTATTATAAGATTACGTAATGACCCTTAGACTGGACTTTCTGCGATGGATTGACAGTCAACGAACGTGTCGATGAAAAAGTCTTGTTTTTGTCGTACTGAGACCATTTTGGCACATCACTTAAACTTAGAGAGTCTTTGCTTTTTCTAGAAGGTCATTGATGAATTTCTGAAAAAAAAAACAGAAAATGAAGATTGATTTTGCACCGTTTTGGGTTCAGAATAAAATAGTTGAAAGGCAAAAGCCATCCTTAATTTTTTTGTTTTAATTTATAAGACATTATCTGTCTAATATACAGGGCGTCCGGGAAAATGTGGGAAATCTACGGGCTATAAAAAAAAGTCAAATCCCCGTTACGAAAAAAATTAAAATGACTTTTAAAATTTGTATATTATTTGGGGTTCTTTTTTGGTTTAAATTTCTTTAAACTTTTTTTCTTTTTCTTTCGGGTCCATTTTAAAAATTCAAAGTTAATAGAAAATCAAAATTTAATTCGGAATTTATTAAATCCTTTAAATTGAAAGCACCCAAATTCATAATTGTTTTAAAATAACCCGGGCCCCAAAGTTTTGTATGGCATTAGAAGCACACGGCGCTCCGTCTTGTTGCCACATTGTCTTGCGATACGTTTCAGTGGCAATTCCTCTAAAATGTCCTCAAATATCGTTTTCAATAAGATTGAGATATCTTTCTCCAGTTAAGGTTTCCTCATAGAATATTGGCTCGACAATTCTATTGTTAAGCACATCACATCAGACATGAAGAGAAGACCTCCCTTGGTATTTAATCTCTTGAAATTTTCTGGGATTTTGTCTTGCTCAGCTGGGCGTATTGCATTCCCGATGTAGTGAACATAGCTTCATCCGTACAAAGAATCGTTTGAAACAGCTTAGGATCGTTATCTTGTTCATGGGTTAAAATTTGGGAAGCAAAGTTTCTTTTGTTCACGTGTTAAATGCTGCACGGGAAAAAATTTGTGGAAGATATTTGAAATATTTCAGTAAACCGTCGCAATGGGGTTAACTCTTCTTTCTTGGATACAAAGTAAAATAATTTAGCATAGCTCGATCCCGGTTTCTTTTTCTCATTGTATTTCTTTTTTTAATATGTAAGATTTTGTTTCTTCGAAAAAAACCCTTTCCAGTTTTAAAATCGTTTTTACTGATATATTTCGGTGGAAATTTGCAACATATTTCGTTGTGTTTCCCTGGCGTTTTTTCTCCACATTTATAATAGAGAGTTATAATTTGAAATCGTTCTTCTGATGAAAACCTTATAATAAAACTACTCCAAAAAGTAATAAACGTATTTTTAAAATTCTTGACTTTGACAAATAAGCACCTGACCTGTGGCAGCTAGGTTTTTTCAGGTTGAAACTATCCTTATAGTATCATGCAGTTTTTGGGACAATTGCAGCAGGATCGCAGGAAATAAACCCAGCAACCCCTATATCCCCCGAATTCCTCGTTAAAATCTCTATCTATTGATATAAAAATATACATTGTATTGTTTTTGTTTCAATTTTTTTTTCTGATTAGATTATTGAATTCTACGGAAAAAATACACGAAATGCTATATTCGTTTTTTAAAAAACTACAGGGAAGTTTAAAAATAATGCCCTGTTTACTTTAAAATGAATAACCCTGTACAGGGTAATCAGTTAAGGGTAGCGAGCGGCCATATCTCAAAAGATATTGGTAGTATAGATTTGAAAAAAAAATCATAATAAAAGTCACCAAGAGAAATTGCTGAAAATTATTTTATTTGTCAAACGTCCGCTAGAGGGCGTAACAACCAAATCCAAGTAGAAAAATAGGATTTTTATAGAATTTTGTCTAAGAAAGTATATCGATGATATCATTTTCATATTTACTGACCATTTCCCTACATTTTTTGTCTTAAACGTTTTTGTTCATCTATTAAAATAAAGCGGGGGGGGAAGTTCAATTGTTTTTTTAAACGAAGCATGATTTCTCCCGTTTCGATTTTAGGGAAACTTAGGTCTATGAAAGAGCATAATTTGCACTACAAAACGCTTATTTGGTTTTTAAATTTTTGACTTTTTGCTTCGCCGAATGGCTTCAAATGGTAGCAAATTTTGAGTTTTTTTCAAAAAAAAAAAAACAAATGTAATGGTATATTAATTTTTATATATTTTAAAAGAGGAAAAATTTTTCCATAATCTAATAAAAAGAATTTATTATCTACCTTTTTTTGAACCGTTGATATTGACCAAAATATAATTTTATTACATTAAAAAATGGCACGCCACTGTTTTTTATCAAAGTAAAAATCAGTTTTGTAATCTCTTATTAGTCGCTAAAAAAAAGAACCTTTTTTTACTTTTTTTTTGTTAGACAAACGGTTTTGGTTAAAAAATAAAATAGGTTTACATACTATAATTATCATTGTAAACAGTAAAATATCATGTATTGAAATCATTGTTATCGGGAAGACAAAAAAAATGGAAAAAAAATTCCTTAGTTTAAACCCCGAAGAGACTTGAAAATAAGCGTATCGACAGGGTTTTCGTGCTGTTCGATGATTTTATTCAGTTATTATTGATTATGGACAGTTTTTTTAAGTTTAAATTTTAATTGCTATACGGGTTTTTTTCTAAATATTATAAATTTCTAATAATTGTAGTATAAGATAGTTTTGGCCAATTTTATAATAGTTTATCTTATTTAGTGTTTTAGTTGTATATAAAGATTTAGTGTTTTAAAAGGGGCTTTTAATTCTGTAACCTATGAATATTAACCAACCTTTAACTAGTTATCCGCCTACAAAAAAAAAACTCAGTTAAGGGAAAAAAAACGAATAAGGTTAAAAAAAGTTTACTATGGGATTCGGGAACGAAATCCAGAACTAACCATTTGGGGTGCTGCAGAGTTTTTGTGCAACTTTAACAAAAGTTAATTCGCGTACGGTATTCAGATTTTTTAAAAAGGAAAAAAAAACAATATTAGCAATTATGCGGATAATGGAAAATTCGTTTTTTTTGCTTTTTTTTTTGCACACTTTTTACTTTTGGGGTTGTTAAACATAAATCAGAAGCTGTTATTTTGGCTGCCTCTTATAGTTTTAAAAAAAAAAAAATTGAATTGTTTAATTCCATTTTACGACATATTCCTTTAAATTCTGTCATTTGCAGGGGAAAAAATATTTAAAAAACTCATACTATGTTAATATTAAAAAAAAATTTTAAAAAAAAAAGGAAAAAAAACCTTTTAATTTTTTAAAAAAAAAGTAGGTAAAACGTTTACGCCCCAATTCAACTCAAATTTAAAAAAAGTTGACCTGTTACCAGGTTGTAATAGTTTTTTTTAGACATTTTTATAAGGTATGGGGTCGAGCGAAGCGGATCAAAAAAATTCGATATGGAAATCCTAAATATAGAACACGAAAGACCCGAAATAGTTATTGGATTCTAAAAAGCTGATGATCTCAGAGCTTTCGTGTTCCTTATATAGTGGGTATTTTTGATGAAGCAATGCGTGTGAATATCGTAAAATTGAGATTGCAAGATCGGTGGTAATAGGGTTTTTAAAGTTTTTTTTTTTAAACATTGCAAAGCCACATGAAAATAAAGGGCCCAAAAAATTTTTTTTTCCCTTTTTTTTTTGGCCTCCGGAAACCCTTTAAAAAAATCAATTTTTAAGTTTGAATTTTGTACCCTGACGTCACGGCCCTAAATTTTCTATTGGGGAAATTTTTTGTTTTTGTCAGCTTTTGTTATTCGATACGCCTGTCATCAAATATCGATATGCGCAACATCTACAAAGTTGGTGTTTCCTGTCAATTGTCATATTGTCAATATCAACCTGTATAACCTGTAACCCTAATATTTATTAATAATTTCTAATTTGTAAATAGTGTGTGTTCTTTCCAAATATTCCAATTTATTACTATAGTTATTATTATCGCCAAACTTTCCTTGATATAAACCCCTTTTTTTCGAGTAAATTTCCGTTATTTTATTCAAAATGAAAAAAGTGTATTGTTATTTGCGAAACAGAAGCCGGCCGATTTTTTGGATCTTCAAAAATATTCTTTTTTCTTCAAAAAAAAAGACGATAGGAGAAAAGCCTGGTGTGCTGCTGTAGGTATTGAGAAAATCCCCAAAAAGGAAAAGTTTTTATTGTTGTGAAAACCATTTTGATGTAAGTTTTTATGTTTTAATCCAATTGAAACTATTTAGGTAGTTTTTGGTGTGTTTTAGTGTAAAGTCTAAAAAGCATTTCGCATTTTAGCATTTTGTTAAAATCGATACGATTGTCGATATCGATATTTCCCCAAACAGACTTGGCATCCATTTTTTGATTGGTTAGGGGGGTGGCGGGCTATTTAAATTACAATGAAAATTTAAAACCCTTTTAAAAGAAAAGTGGGGGTTTTTATTTTTTTTTTATTTAGCGGGGTTTTCTTAACTGTGTTTCTATTTTTAAATTTTTTTCACACAACATTATCAATAAATTTGGGTGAAAATACCCTATTGGCAAGTCGGTGTATCTTGGATTGTCTATCGTTCTGTTTTTTCATCTTTTTTTATTTATGTTAAGACTAAAATTTTATTATTTTTTTCATGTAGCAAAAAAAAAAACAAAAAGGTAAAATTAAAAAAAAAAAATTTTTTTTTTTTTAAAAAAAGTTAAAAAAACCCCAAAAAAAAATCAAATTTGTGTTCTATGACCTAAAAAATAGGAGGTGTGCAAAATTAAGCAAAAATTACTTTTTTTTATTAATCCGAATAATACCAAAATAATATAGGCTTGTTACAAATTTTAAAAAGGGTTATGAAAATGGAAAATAACTTTTTTTTTGTAAAAAAAAATTTTTTTTTTTACGATATTTTATCATTTTTTTTAAAATGCGTACGCCACTGGAATTGATTCCCCCCACCCCACACACCCCGGGGCACTCTAAAAAACAACCCCTGCGTCATTGACAGAAACTTTGGACTTGAAGTATAGTTCTGTGACAGGTGTCTACTCGATTTAAAAAAAAGTTGATTCAAATCCGAACGGTCATAGAAGATAATAATATAAAAAAAAAAAATACTGACATAACTCATATAAAAAATTTTTTCAATATCAAAATAGGTACCTAGTCTATTATGGGAAACTCTGTACATGGGGGAAAATTTTTTATTGATATAAACCATACTAAAAATATACTTACTTTTACATCATTTTGTGATCCTTTTTTGGATTTTTTTAGGAGATTCTGAAAAAAAAAATGATTCAAAATTAGCAAAAAGTATAAATTATTTTAAATAGTTCAACTACCTTTATAAACATTGTAACCTAATGTAATAACTTAAATAATTTATAATTTTTGTGTGTTTTAATCATAATATCAGTGTAAGCATCAGGGCCGCCGCCAGAAAAAAATGTAGAGGGGGTCAAAAAGTTTAAGTTACTTTACTAGTCTAAAATTAATAAAATACCCCAACTTTAATGACTAGATAATATTCATACTTGTCTAAATTTCTGACCGATATTGTAAAATTTAAGAATTAAGATGGGACTTGTTTTATTTTAAGTAATTTTTAAAAACGCAGGGAGGGCAAGGAGGGTCATGGAAACCCCCCGGTTTTTCCCCCCCTGCGTTTTTTAAAAAATTCAAGGCCCCGGGAGTTGTGAACTGATATGTTTAAAGCAGTTTTTAGGGTGTAATAATTAGGTTAGAATTTTGATTGTTTTCTACAGAGTCTATTAATCTAAAGGGGTTATGACATCGTCGAGAATGGGAATAGCAAAAGTCCAAGACGTGAGGGTGTGAAAAAGGTCGCTTATGTTGGCGGCCCTGTCGGGGCCTTTTTTTAAATTACTAGCATTTTTAGCTGTGGACAGAGTCGTGCCACAAGTCAAATTTTTTTTTGGGGGGGTTTTTTTACAGTTGAAAATATTTGTGTACAGAGTTGAAATTTTATTGGTTTTGAATTTTTTTTTTTATATTGTTTTTGGTAGTGTTTAGTCGTGTAGTTTTAATTAGGGGCCCCTTGTGTGCAAAGAACCCCAAAAATTGTGTTTCCCATAAGGGATTCTGTTATTTGCCGGGTTAGAAAAAAAAAAATTTTTTTATGTCTTCCAGAAAAATTGCAAAAAAAGGTGATTATAAGATCCTGATCCCCAAAAAAGGAAAAAAAAGGGATTAAGAAAAAAAAGGGAAGGTGGAAAAAAAGATATATCCTAATGCTTTTTACTAATAGATCTTCAAGATAGCTTTTAAAAACCTTTCCCCATCCTACACTTACAGAAAAGCTTCCTTTTCTGTCTTTTTTATGGGGGGTTTCCCGCTTAGACGAGTTGGCCAGTATAATTCCTTTTCTGGCAGCTCCCCAACAAAAACCCACTGCAACTTTTATGCATCTTTTAACAGTTCAAAGAGGCTCCCCTTCCCGCTTTCTTCGTTCCTTCATCCCTAGAGTGTCAAGACTATGGAACCTGCTATAGAATTTAAGTCTCTTGTGAATAAACTCCCTCTTACCACACTTCCCCGCCCCCCCGGGGGCTTTCCCCAAAGGTCTCAGCCTTCGTGGACTGTTCCAAAATAAAAAAAAAATTAAAGCCCCCAAAACTTTTTTTTCTTGCTCAAAAAAAATTTTTTAAACGTCGTAATATAGGTGGGTATTATTAAAAAAAAAAGGTGTTAATAATTCAATATCGTGTGTTTAAAAATAGAGTTAAGTACTCATAAGTATAACAAATTAGCAATCATCAGTATTTTTATTTTTTTAATTTTTTCTCATTTTTTAAAATATTTAATGTAGTAGAACCTTAAAAAAGGTACGCCTGTCGTGTGTCGTTTTTTATTTTTAATTTATATTAATTGAATTACTTTATTTTTTTGAAATAAAAATTTTTGTTCGTCGGTATAAAAGCATTTTTTTGTTTCCCCCAAATTTAATGTCCGGCAAAAATCCAACATGGCCGAAATGGACCCTTCTTGACGTCACCAAGTTTTTTTCAATATGGGGAGTCAAAACCCCCCTTAGATTAATAAACTCTGGTTTTTATAAAGTATTATAGGTATAACATTTTATTATTTCACCATATTTTCAGGTTCCAGAAATTTTCTAAAGCAATATTAATCCTTTTTTTCGGTATTTTTAAAATATAAAGGGGAAAAAAGGTTTTTTTCCTTAAAATTTTTTATCGATTTGACCAACCTACTATTTTAATTACTGAGCTTCACTACAATATTTTTGTCAAATGGCAAAACTTGGCAACAGTGTAAAGTACAATGAGGACGAATGTTCCAAACAATCTTGTTAATTGACAATTGTTCTTGTTGAAACACTCTTTAAGTTAAATTTTTAACGGTAATAAATTCTTTGAAGTGTTCTAAATATACCAAAATTTTTTGAAATTATTAATTAATATTTAACCCCCTAAAAAATTATTTATACTTCAAGTCCAAAATTTCGTCAATGACGATCGTCCCTTTAGGTGCCCCGGGTTTTTGGGGGGCGGGGAATCAATTCCAGTGGCGTGTGCATTTCAGAAAATAAATGATAAAATTTCGTCAAAACATGAAAATATTTTTTACAAGCCAAAGTTATTTTCTCACATTTTCATCAACCCTTTACATTAGTAACAAGCCTATATTATTTTGGTATTATTCGGATTAATGAAAAAAGTAATTTTTGCTTAATTTTAAAACCCCCTATTTTGAGGTCATAGAACACAAATTTAGTTTTTTGTGATTTCTCAACGTTTTTTTAAAAAAAAATTCTTTAATTTTACCTTTTCCGATTTTATTTTGCTACATGAAAAAAATAATAAAATTTTTGTCTTAACATAAATTAAAAAAGATGTAAAAACAGAACGATAGACAATCCCAAATTAAACCCACTTGCCAATTTACCACCGATCTTGAAATTCAATATTAAATACGATATTTACACGCATTGCTTCATCAAAAATATCCACTTAAAGGAACACAAAAGCCCCGAGATCATCAGCTTGTAGAATCCAATAACTATTTCGGGTTTTTTTAAGTTCCAGATTTAGGATTTCCCGGGGATATCTTTGATCAAACTTCCTTTTTTTACCTACTTTTTTTTTAAAAAAAAAAGGTTTTTACGTCCTTTTGAGTGTTTTTTTTTAAAATTAAAATAGTATGAGTTTTTTAAATAGTTTTTGTGCAAATGTTAATTTAAAGAGGCGGCAAAAAAAAAATTTGATTCATGTTTAACAATGGAAAGTGGCAAAAAATTTGCGAAAAAAAACTTTTCCCTATCCGAATATTTAAAAATTGTTTATTTCCTTTTTTAAAACCTGAAAACGCAAAAAAATTTTGTTGTTGAAAAATTCTACAGCACCAAAGGGTTAGTTCTGGATTTCGTTCCCGAATCCCTGGTAAATATTTTTAACCTTATTCGTTCTTTTTTAACGGGGGGAAAATTTAAAAGTTTTTTTTTTACTGAAAAAAACACTTAACAACACTAAATTTTATATACAATTATATACACTAAATAAGATAAACTATAATAAAATTAAAAAAAAAATATTTATATACTACTATTATTAGAAATTTATAATATTTAGAAAATACCCCGTATAGCAATTAAAATTTAAACTTAAAAAAATCTGTGCATAATCAAAAAAACTAAATAAAATCTTCAAACCCGCACAAAAAACCCTGTCGATCCCTTATTTTCAAGTCTCTTCAAGTTGTAAATTTAAGGGAATGTGTTTCCATTTTTTATTGTTTTTTTGGGATAAAATTTCAATACATACTGGCGTGCTATTTTTAAGTGCGATTGCTGGCTGGTAATTTTTTCGCGAATTATGACAACGGGCGATGTTTTGGGGTTCACTGTTATTTGAGGGGAAAAAGATATCATGGGTTTTAAAAAATTATTTGCTAGTGTTAGATTTTCATTCAGCCGTTTGCCCCGGTTTGGGGGGCCGGTCTTAAATGAGTCCGCAGAAATTTTGGACTTTGGGTTTTTTTTTATAGTGTTACGATTTTGGGAGCCGAGCGCGCAACCCAAACGCGGGGAGGTCCATTTTTAGCGGTAAATTAAAATTACGAATAAGGGAAAAAGAACTGGGGATTTGGGGGATTTTTTACCCAAAAATTTTCCCTCTTTTTCAAGGATTTTTTTGGGAATTTCCGCTATCTGTTATGGTTTTTAATTTTCAATAAAAATCAAAGGTTTTTTTTATTCTGTTTTTTGTTAATAACAATTGCAATTTTTATTGGCAGAAAAAATCCTCAAAAGGCCGTTCTCAGATTTGTATTCCAGGTTTAATGAGCTACCGCTCATAGTTTTCGAAGCCTTCTAAATATTTTTCGCAGGAAACAGATTTCTCGACTTTTTATTTTTAAAAAGAAGACTGAAGAACTGTTAAAAAAGAATGAATATGTCAAAAATAATTTAAACATGACATCCCTCTTTAAAATTCAAAACAAAGGGGGGTTTATGTTGTAAAATCCTGACGTGAAAGCTTTTTCAAGCTGTGTGTTCTAGCTCGTATTCCATTACATAGACATATTACATTTTTTTGTTGACTGTGCAATATGCTTGATGTGTTTGCACATACGGCAGACACTTTTATGAGGGAAGTTCGGGGCAGAGTAAATAGATGTTATGCCTCGGTATCCCTTTTAAGAGGGATAATTATACCACCCTATGGGTTGGTGTCTGTAAACTTCGAAAACTAGAGCTGGCGGTCTATTTTCCAATCTAGAATAAAATTTTCCCTACGACATTGGTATAATGTCGATTAAAAATATTTGTAAAAAAAATTCGATAAATCAAATTTCTAATTGTTGTAACTAATCTATTTTTTTTAAAAAGATTGTTTTTTTTTGAGTCAAAAACATCGGTAATAGGGCATTCAATCCCCGGGGTCTCGGTTCCCGGGCCCCGGGGTCCCGCCTAATTTTTTGCCCCCTTTCCCCGGGGTTATCGTCCACTGGTCCCGGGGTTTTCGGAATTAATTTTTTTTATTATATTTTTTTTATTTGGGATTGACGTAACTTTGGCGTCTGAACTCTTTTTAACCGAATCAAATTCAACATAATAAGAGAAATAGTCCAAAATTTGATCCCGTAAAAAACCGTTGAGGCATTGTCTGGGGTATGAATTTATTTAAAGCAGATATTGTCCCAAAATTTATTCTATCTGAGATAAAAAAAAAAAATCCCTTTAAGTACACAGTTAGAAATACAACTAAGAACAAGGGGTTAGGCAACGTCGGACAATTTTTTTTTTCAAAACCTAGGATATTTACACACGCCGACAAAAAACAGACAGATTAACTTTTTATAGCACCCAACAAGAAGAAAATTGAACAAAAATATCCCAAAAAACTAAAAAAAAATGTAAATCAATTTGGGTTTTTCTCCAAGAGTGGAAAAAAGTAGATTTGCTTGAAGAAGCGAATAAGATGAAGATGACGTGCCCCTTGCCCATTTTTTAAAAAAAAAGGGGTTTTGGAAAAAAGGTCGCTTAAAAGAAAAATTGGGGATGCTCTGGAAAAAAATACATGTTCAAAACCTCAAGAGAAATATTATAATATGATATCACAAACTATATTCCCGGAAAAGGAAATTTTTGAAAAAGGTTTTTAACGAGGTTTTTTTTTGCAGTTGGCATATTATGTTAATGACGATTCCTCCTACCAGCGCAACCGAAAGGATTTTAATAGCTAGTATATTATGCAAAAAATAAGGTCTAGTTTAAGTGACAAACACTAGATCAATTCGTCTTTTAAGACATTTTTTTAAAAAAAAAATTTGATTTTAAACGTTTTTTTTTTGAAAATTTCTTTCCCAAACTTTAATAATTTTGTTGTTCCTTTTTAAAATGGTAAGATACGACGTTTTTTATTTTTTATTAGTTTTTTTGTTATGTGTTATGTTTTTTACCTAAAATAAAAAATTTTTAATGAAAAAGGGGTTACTTGGGGTATTAATAGGAAAAAAATATTTTCCCTAATTAATTTTGGTGGGATTTGAGATCAATCCCGGGGTCCCAATTTAAAATTTAAATTTTTCCGAAACCGGGGTTGCAAACCCCTTCCCGGGGTTGAATGCCCCCAATCGGTAATTACTGATATAAAGTTTATTATATTATTTTAGTTTTTAAGTTTAAATAACGATGATGGCAAAACCCCCGTGGGGTAAGGGGGGGGGGGGCATTTGTCCCTCCCCCCCCAAGACGAGAAAAAATTTTTTTAAAACCTCGGCCGTAAAACCGGAAGTCGTCCCCCATTTGCCGTTTAAGCGAGTGCCGAATCCTTGTTCTTTTAACAATTTTAACGACTTCTTGGTAAAAAATTTTCGTGGCACCCCCCAAAATTTTTCCGGGTTCCGGACCATCCGGCGGGCATGGCTTGTTTCCCCAAAAAATTTTTTTTTGGGTACCCCCTGGCACACCTAAAAGTAAAGTATTTCGAA
>JAHBCN010003581.1:0-73623 GCA_019359885.1 Listronotus oregonensis | reverse complement strand
CAAATTTAGTGCGCCCGAATATTGTTCTATCTTTTATTTGCTTTATGTCTGTTTGTTATCTAGAAATAGTGTACACATTTTTTACACTTTTTTGTAAAAAACCATTTGTTATCTTCAGTGTAATTTAGAACTAGGTGTTTGGTATGATTTCGGGTGTAAACTAGTTTTCACTTAATTACTCTAATTCCCGAAGTAGTGCAGTTAAATGCATGTTTACTACAAGACTTGAATTTGTTTATTTATAAACATAACTAACTATAAAGTTATTTTTTAATTTCTGAAATACATATAAAACGCGTTTGGTATAAACATCAAATACGGAACTTATTTACACCTAGTTCCACTTTTTAGTCCTACACTTTCCTACCCTATCCTACTCTGTACTTGATAAAAAAATAGACCTATCACCTATCATGTTTTTTTTGTATTAGAAGAAGGGAATCGTTTTTAAAATTTAAGTACACCGTTCAACATCGAACTATTACCTTTCTCTCTCACTCCAATGTGCCGATTGGTCCGTAAAAAAAGTATATACCCCTCCTACCAATCAGCATGCATTTCTCTCTCGCACGTTTGTTTGCTCTGCCGAACGACGAGGCTGCCTTTTGAAGGTATATGATCGAAGGTAATACACCCAATACGTACTAATGTTACCAATGGAAAGCGTTATCCGTTACAACGGTCCTAGGGCCCGATTCTGTAAGTAAATTTTTTGACATTCCTTTTCTCTATCGCTTTCGAAACAGTGACAAACTTATGAATTACCTTTAAGGGCAACAAGGACGTGTGATCCTTATTTTGACTTTCCCTTTCCTTATATTTTTACAGAATCCCAGAAAACCACGATTCGATGATAAATAATAACCGTCACCGATGCTATTGCCACTCCCTGTTTTATCGCGCGCCGTTTAGTTGGTAACTTTTTAGGAATTTTTTTTAGGAATAGTTTGGTGATAATTGGTATTGGTAGTAACAAACTGGCAGATTGGCAAGAACCAAAAACGAGTGAAATGCTAAAAATTTTCACTTGCCGCCGATAATAATTTTTTTAGTATAATATGAAACGGACCGTAGTTACGTTTCGATTAATTTAATACCGCTGTCAGTTTTGGCTATTAGTAAAGTGACTGAAAACAACAAAGAACTAGATATTTCATTGATAAGCAAAAAATGGCAGCCTTACCTAGGAGAATAATCAAGGAAACCCAAAGACTAATGCAAGAACCGGTACCAGGAATCAGCGCTGTCCCCGATGATAGCAATGCCCGTTATTTTCATGTAATCGTCACTGGTCCAGAAGATTCGCCGTTTGAAGGGGGCCTGTTTAAATTAGAACTTTTTCTGCCTGAAGACTACCCGATGTCGGCACCCAAAGTACGATTTATTACGAAAATATATCATCCTAACATAGACAGACTAGGTAGAATTTGTCTGGATATTCTCAAAGACAAGTGGTCACCTGCACTTCAAATACGTACTGTATTATTATCTATCCAAGCCTTGTTGAGTGCACCAAATCCCGACGATCCTCTAGCCAACGATGTCGCCGAGTTATGGAAAGTTAATGAATCTGAAGCTATTAGGAATGCTAAAGAGTGGACACGTAGATATGCTATGGACAATTAAAATTTGCTTAATAATTGAGCATCGTAAATATTTTACTTTAGACTTACTTAAATGTCTGATAGTATAGACTGGCATGGTTAGTAAAGTTCTTTTTAGGTAAGTAAAGATTCCTATGATTTTAAGGTATTGTAAGTACCCTGTTAAAAACTTTAAATTAAATGTCCAGCTGAGATAGCGAAATTAATAATGGTCAATAAACAGTCAACATTAAGGGCTACTAGAGTTAATTTATAAAAGAAAAATTCACAAAGAGGTACAATGCCTATAGTTTTATGAGAATTCATCTATATGTATGTAATGTGTTTAACGAACCATTGAATATGTAGTTACATTAGTTTGATTATTTTTCAAAAAAGTATGTATTTTCTAATTAAAATTTTGTATTTTTTCTCATTGCTAAATTACCTCTAGTCATTATTGTATTTATTAAAGAGTTAATAGTAATACTTTTGATTTTAAACATACAAGTTTTCTATAAGTTCTAATAATTAAATTGACATTCAAGACTACCAAAGGGAATTTAGCAGTAAAGAGAAACAGTTTATTGAAAGTAAACTTTTAATATAAATGGCATAATAAAATAGTTTATTTATGACTATTTATATCTTCAGCTTTTTTAGTACTTTTTTTGTTATATCTTTTGAACTTAAATAAAATTCACTTTTATAAAGTAAAGTAAGATTTACATTTAAACAAATGATTAGCCACCAGGTAATGACTTCTTGACTGAAATGTTCATTCTTTACTTTTTGCCTTACATCTTTTAGGAGCCAGGAATAAACTTCAAAGTAAACAGACACTTTCCATTTCTAAACATTCCCTATGCCATTTTATAAAAAAAAACTTTTGATAATGCCCAAATGTTCCTTCCGTAGCACCATACTAAGAGACTAAAGTTATTTAATTATTATTTAGACCTTTTATTTAGAAAAGCCAATATTTGGTTTTATATTATTTTAGGTTTTTTAAAACAAACATATGGTAAAATTTTTAAAAGCAAAATAATTTCTTGATCTAAGTAGAACCAACATAAGAAATCAAAAGTACAAATTCTCTAATCTTTAGTAATCCAACAGTTATTTGGGTTTTGTATTTTTTAGTTGCATTTAACAGTCTTTCTCTTAATAGGATTAAATTCCCCAACAAAAGTACTACTTTTAATTAAATAAGTTCATTAATTAGATGTAAGATAAAAATGTTTTTTTTTAAATTTGTACCAAGTTTTTGTGTGTTTTTCTTTATATGTAGTTTTTTAGACATGCTGGTATGTATGCTATGTAATAGTTTTTGTATTTTATTAATAATATAAATTGATAAATTATAAGAAGTCAAAAAACTTGAAATGCAACCCTTATAGAGGGTATCTTAAATGAAAAAGTAAATATTGAAAGTGTGATTTGATAGCTGAAAATAAGAAAAATACTTTATATAATGTGCCTGAATATTCTTAAATTTAAGATAGGTACAGATTTTTAAGGGTCGCTTATTTAGACATTTTTAAAATAAAATTGTAGTACATTATCTTAAATTATTTTATGTAATTTTCAGTTGGTTGTACCTTTAGTGATACAGTGACAGGGTGGAATCTTAATTTATTAAAGTACTCTTATGTGTCGTTTTAA
This sequence comes from Listronotus oregonensis, assembly GCA_019359885.1. Lineage (NCBI taxonomy): Eukaryota > Metazoa > Arthropoda > Insecta > Coleoptera > Curculionidae > Listronotus > Listronotus oregonensis. Next base: position 70,375 of record JAHBCN010003581.1, on the reverse strand, counting down.
TTACAATATTAATATTTAAATCTACAAAATAGATAAAAATGTAATTTACACATTTTAATGTAGCTTTATCAAGTAAATCACCAAAAACCCTATTTTTATCTGTTAAACTAAAAATACAATATTTTGTAGAAGAAGAATTTTAAAATAAACTTGCAAACAGTTTTTGCAAGTTTAAATACCCTGTATTTTCCAATCAGTGCATTTTTTGTCATGTGTTTTTTTTCTTATTTTCAGTTTTAGTATTACCCCTTCAAATTATTACAAGCTATAGTAATAAAATTACACTTTGAAAATATTATTATTACATGTGTCCTTGTATTAAAATATTTAAGCATACAATACTAAGTGGCCCTTTTGATAGTGAATTGTGGGTATATTCACTATCAGTAAAATTCAGGAAGATTGTTTATTAGCGAGTACAGAAAACATTTTTTTTTTAATTTGATTTGGTTTTGTAGTAAATTTAATTCCACATTTCTATTAAGTCTAAATGCCAGTCTATTTTCTCAGCATCTGTTTTGTCAACAAGATATTCCAAATCACTATCATCATCATATTTGCTAAATATTATCACAGCATGACCAACAAATAAAATTATTAATGGGTTTAAGGATGGCTTAAAAATTGTATTTTCAAAACTGCAACTTCTGATGTTACCGATAATGTTTTTAGTTTTACCAAGAAATTTGATTGATGTTTTGACTTTTATGTAAAATTTCAGGTTAATATTATGGATAGTAAAAGTTTGACATTCTTTAGATAAGAACTATTGATTTTTTCATTACTAATTTAAAATTACAGTCGACTAATGTTTCAAGGTAGGAAAAAAGTATGTTCTCCGGCCGAATCTTATTTACTTTGAGTCTTTAAACATTACATATTTAATACATTTCTGCTCACAAAAAAGTTACCCATAAAAAAAGTGGATTGCACTGTAGAAGTTGTATAAATCTACCTGAATGTCAAAGATCTATAAATTTGCAACCAAGTTGTATGTGATATTTTTGTACATTGGAAGAATGAATGATCCAAGATATTTTTAATAAAGTTATGACCTGCAATTTATAGCATATACAAGGTCGATAAAATATGTTAAAAAATTATTAAAACATCTGAACATTTTCAAAAGCTCTGTATCTGTTTAGAGTTAAAGATTATGTCGAATCAGTTACAGAAGTTGGGTAATGTGTTTTTCTGAAATGCTTTGCTTGGTTTTGCTCCAAAAACCAATATTCAAGAAATGGATGAGATTTTCTTCCAGAACCAGCAAACCCTGCTTTTTTTATATGGTTTCAGATTTCAAGTTAAATAGTAGATCTGGCGTGGATGTCATTACCCAAATGTTAAGGGAGCACTGTAGAGGTACTAGAAGTCCTTGGTGGCAGTATACGACATGCAATAAATCCATATCTTGGTACTTGGGCTACTGAAAGAGAATTGGGGGAAAATAGGTTAAATATCTAAAAATTCAGCACCCAGACAAGCCTTGTTCGGCTGTTTTAAAAATAAAAATATTTTAAATGTCATCTCATTTCATTTAATGTGTTTACTCGATATATACCTCCTTAGTAAAAATAGTGTATTAGTAAAGGAGATATACAGGGTTGGAAAGTTCAAAACCGAACATGGACGTTTCGCAAGTGGAACAAAGAAAACAAATAAACCACTAAAACAGAGTGAGATCGAATTTAAACTAGGACATACGCGCCAAAATAGCTTAAACAGCGTACGCTCGACGAAGGTTGCATATGCCTCGAATCGCTTGATACAAGTATCGACACATTGCAAAGCTTTGTCTCACTTCTTTCACACAGGTGGGTTGTCCGTTTCTGTTTGATACATTATACTTTATCCCTATGTTCGGTTTTGGATTTTTCACACCTGTATATGAAATCGATACATCAAATAAAACGTGAATTGAGTAAAAATCATTTTGAAAACTTTTGGCTCAACAGATATGGTTCTAGAAAATGTATATTTTAAAGGGTATTTTTCATATTCCTGCATATGCTATTAAGGGATCGTTGTTGCTGTGACTATTAAATGTGCTTTGTTAAAAAATTATATGACTTTAAATCAAGGTAGATTTCAAAGCTTCCTTAAATTTTATAGAACACTTAACTTTGTCATAACAGAGTATAAACATGGTTGGTAATTTGTTTTAAGTGATTTGGAATGTTTTTTAGGCTTAGTAACTAACACGAATATTCTACTCTAAACTGCCAAAACAACTTGCAAAAAAGCGTATTCACAAAAACATGTACTCCAAACATTACCAGTAAATGCTTATGAACAAAAATAGTGTATGTATTTTGTTGGTCTATTGGCAGAATGATTGTAGTTAATATGTATTATAAAGTAGATTTATCGTGTTTTTTACTCTTAGTTGTAAAATACTGCGTTGCAGAATGTTTAAATTTTATTGTAATATTTAAATTTATTTTAATATGGATAAACCTTCTCTTAGTTTCACATCTATTTATTTATGTATATTAATTTTTTATTATTGTTCGTTTTTTCCTTCTAGCTGAATGGAAAATATTTGTTTTTTAAAGGACACAATTTTTAAAATGACTGTTAAGTTGCAGTTTCCTTCTTAATCCTAATAGTAAAACTCAATCAAAAACAGCTTAATAACACAAATTTGTGTGATTCTGTAAATGTGTTCTTATTATAATAATTAGTTAAAGAAAAAAAATTGTATGCATATATTTCAAATTTTTGCAGTGAGTTCTGTGCTTAGACACATTTGACGGATGGATTGTAGTGTGTTGTAAATAAAGTTATCTAAGGCTTTTTACAAATAAATTTCTTTCAATAATTATCCACTCGTGTTTTTTTTAGGTAGGTAGGTTTAAAGTGAGTGGGTATAACACCCTTCCACCGCGACCGATCGGTCTATTGTGGCTCACATCTTTCTCCCACCAGGTCCAGACTCCTAATAAATCTGATGATCCTGTTGGGAGAGAGATCTTTCACCTCCCCCGGTAACAAGGTGTCATTGCCGAGGATTGCAAATCTTAGTCGTGCCATTGCTGGGCACGAACACAGTATGTGTTCTGCCGATTCGTCCCCCTCCATGCACATGCGGCACTCGGCGTCTTCCGCTAGGCCGATCTTGTGCATGTGGTATTTTAATCGGCAGTGTCCCGTGTACAGTTCCACTAGAGTTTTAAGGTGTACCCTTGATTGCTCCAGTAGTTTGACAGTACATTGTTGGTTCGGTGGGCTTATGAAGGCCTTCGAGTGTCTGAGACCCGGAAGTCCATGCCAGTACCGAAGATTTTCTCTTTGTGTCTGATATGAACTGCTTGGCCGTTCCATAAGATATACCGATGACCGGTTCCGGCCCTGTGAATTTTGTTTCCGCCCCCTTTTGGCAAGGAGGTCTGCGGATTCATTACCCTCTAGGCCGGTGTGTCCAGGTATCCACAGTAGTGTAACCTTATTGTTTTGACCCAGTTGGGTCAGCGCATCCTTGCAATTCCAGACGGTTTTCGAATTGCACCGGCTGGTGGGCTATAAAGAGCCTTTAGAGCTGCTTGACTATCGGATAATTTTTTAACTGTCTTACGTGTGCAGTGCCGATCAACCAGCGATCTAGCACACATCTCAATAGCAAATACCTCCGCTTGAAATATGGTTGCGAGAGTGCACAGGCTAAAGGAAAACTCTGCCCTCGGCCTCTGTCCATATATTCCAGCTCCAACACCGTCCTTGGTTTTGGAGCCATCGGTGTACCAACAGATGTCAACCCGGAGCAGGTCGGTCGTTTTTCGACTCCAGTCCTCTCTTTGTGGGTAGACTACACTGTAGGGCCGGTTGTAATTGGTTGCTGTAGGCATTATGTCTGAGGGCATTCCCAGTCTGTCACAGGTCAGGACATTCCTGAGGAGACTGGTGCTCTCCATATGACACGCCTGCGGTTTGTTACTGACCGCTTGATAGAGTCTGTAGGTTGCCCACCTTGCCTCTCTCTCCAAGTAAATATGCAGAGGGGCAGTCCTAGGAGGGCATCCATGGCCGCCGTTGGTGTCGAGCGCAGCACGCCCGTGATCATTAGGTAGGTCTGTCTCTGTAGGCTAGATAGTTTTTTTTTTTAACACAAATTGTTTCACGTTACATAATGAGACAATGCAATAAACCCCTTAGAATACAATAGAATAGTAATTTTTTTGTTCCAAATTGTTAAACAAAATTTTACATTTATAAATATTTCTTTGAGGTGTGAAATGTCGACAACTCTAGCTGACTCTAGGCCGATAATATGACAAAATTTTTAAATCTGTGTGCACTTCTCATTAAGGTGGAAAATACCTGGAGAATTATTGATTAGTAAAGAGGAGTTATAATACCTAATCCGTTATTTAAAATTTTCCATGGTGGCGTTATTGAACACACCCCTTTAAAATATTTTTATTATAGTGGTTACATTACAAATATTTTAACATAAAGGCAAGCAAAATGGTTTTATTAAATATATTACATAGCACTGTTATTAATTTTAGTCATAAGAATAAAAGACCCATTGGAATAGTTGAACTTACACTTGATAATAAATTAACTTTAAGTTAATGTAAATTAATTATATAAATAAATAATTAATATTAATATGTAGAAATGGGGGGGGGGCACCTAACATGTAGTTTGGTTTAAAGTGAATTTTTTTCCTACTGTTACTAGTTGTATCCGAAAAACAGACCCAAAGTTTACATCTCGATTTACATGTATCTTTATAATTTTTTGTTAAGTGTTTCTGAAGACAACCTCAAGCATATATAATAACTTTTCTCAGGGTATTCTATTTCACACAAACGTTTCGCAGTTTTTATCTTGAATTTGCAATCTTTGATGATTAGAAACATACAGAGCTGTCAAAGTACTCTTAAATAGTACTTCAAGTACAAGTACCAAGTTTTTGATTTTTTAAAAATTACTTTAAGTACAAGTACCAAGTATTCATTAAAATGTACTTGCATTTTCAAGTAAATTGAAAAAGTACTTGAAGTACAAGTATTTTACTTGAAGTAAATCCAAGTACTTGGAGTAAACCAAAGTACTTGAAGTAAAACAAAGTACTTGAAGTAAAACAAAGTACTTGAAGTACACCAAAGTACTTGAAGTAAACCTAAGTACTTAAAGTACACAAAAGTACTTGAAGTAATTAAAAGTAGTTCAAGTAAAACAAATTATACTTGAGTGGTATTTTTTGTAAGGAAGTTAGAGGGTTTATTCCTCAAAACGAGGTTTTCCAACAACTCCTAAAAGCTTTAAGGACTGAGCGCTACGTCATTGGAAAGTAGGTCAGTCGGTAAAAACTATAGTTAGGAAAACAAGTAGGCTTGCTAAGTGTCCCGTTTTAAGTCGGGATCTTATGCATCCGATGTCCGAAATAATGTAAAATTTCGTATGTAAATTTATGACAACAGGCCTGCAATGCCGTACTCGGGTGAGCGCTTGGGCCTTAAACTATTATAGGAAATATTGGTTTTCCCCAAAATGGGTTTTTTCCCTGTGGTTGCCAACGGGTTTGCGTTGGCACCCGTTGGCATACGATACATCTGTCAAAAGCGAGTGTTTTCATTTGGGTGCCTACAGCAGGTTGGCACCCAAAACCTATTCTTGGGAAATATTTTAATTTCCCATCAACACACAATTAGGTCAGAACAACCTAACTTCAATTTTGATGCCGTTTCCATTTTATTAGTGGAAATTTTGTTTAAGTTGGCTATTAAAATACAGGGGTTTTCGTTCAAATGAATGTAATAAGTTAGAATATTCACAAAATGTTTGCATATTATTATATCTTTTGCTTTTTTATAAATATAAAATATTTTTTAATTCAGGAATAATAGGCGTAATATAAATAAGGTTTCAAAGTAAAAAAAAATTATAATTTTTAAATAAAACAACTAATTATTTTTTTACTTACCTTCTACTATTAGGTATCTTTCTTTTTTGTTTTCACCAGACCAGAGCACTTATAATTTTCACGTTGACACAAGAACGATTTAAAGAACAAAAAGTCTAATTCTCAGTAATAGTTACACTTGTCTTGCTGTTGGATCCAATAGAAACAGCAGCTGTTGCGCGTATTTCTTGTTTTAACTTGTTTGTACGATTATCTAAGGCGTGTAGATTCGAGTACTTGGTTGATTTTTTACTTTATTACTTGAAGTATTGTTTACTTCAAGTTTATTTACTTGAAGTACTTTTACTTAATTTACTTGAAGTATTTTTTACTTCAAGTACATTTAATATTCAAGTACTTAAATAAATACTTCAAGTAATTTACTTGGTCAAATCAAGTAAATATCCAAGTATCTTCATAAAAACTAATCAAGTACAAGTACCTCCTAATAAAAAGTACTTGAAGTAAAATACTTAAAGTACTTCAAGTAAAATGTTACTTGAAGTACTTCAAGTTTTGACAGCTCTGGAAACATATCACATAATTCATTTATTGATTTTTTTTGCTATATCTGTTATTAACCATAACATCTTTTCAGAACGATTAAATATATATTTAAAATACTATTTTTACACTTAAAAAACTAGTTTTGAAATTTTTAGCTAGTTACTATGGTTGCTGTGCCACTCTAAAAAAACCGCTAAAAGCATAGAAACGGAAAACGGCATTAAGAGATGAGCGGATTTTTTTCTTCTAAATTTGTATTTAAATTATTTTTTATTTTGTTTAAGTTAGTTTTTGTTTAGTTTAATGCCTTTCCAAACTTTTGAACGGTAGTTTATATATACAGACACGGATAGACTAAACTATACCTGTAAACTTTATTTTTATTGCTTCAAAAATGTTTTATTCTTTATAAAAATTTTTGCTTTATCTGAAATGGTTATTTAAGTATTAATAAGGATCGCCACATGATATAGAGGGTAATTCAAAATCCCGAAAATATTTTGGAAAAAAAATGGAGAGATAGGTTTTTTAAACTACTTAATTAAATAGTATGAAAACGTAATAAAATATGTTTAATAAAATGTTTTCTTATCACTTATAATTGCTGGCAAAAATTAAGCGTAAATTAAAAAAAATGTTTGTGTCTTTAAAAATAATGTATTTTACTATTTAATGTGCAAACATCAACTTTACTTAAAATTTAAAGCGGTAGAAAAGATATTTCTCTAAAAGTAATGCAATAACACAAAGAGTTAAGATATATCCGACAAAAAATCAAAAGTTTCTTTGTCAAATATCTTAATAGTAATATTTCTGTCAATTTACTAAGAATTAGTCAATTAGTTAAATCGTAGCAAAAGGCTTACCCTGCAGCAGCGTGTTTATTTAATCAAATGTTATGGTATTGGAGAGGTGTCTTATATACATTCGCTGTTGAGATGTTTAACAAAAAATTTCCTGATATATACGTGTCTGTAAAGAAATTTAGCATGCTAATTTGATAAGACTGGCTATGTAAAGAAAGTAAAAAAAGCAAAAACAAAGTACGACGAAAACGAGGTTGCAACTCTTTTAGTAATTGAATTAGTTCGAAACAATTCACGACTATTGAGGTGAAAAGCAGAGCATATTGGAGGTATATCCAAAAGTCACATACAGGCTATTCTGGCAGAAAATTAGTTAACCGCCTTTAAACCAACATTTCTGCACAAACTTTAAGAGTGCATTTACGCTACATCTTAGGGGTCGGGCGAAAGGACGCGGAGACGGTGGGCGGAGACTTACAAACTCCCACTACCACAATTTTCGTATAGCCGCATTAAAAATATTATATTTTATTTAGATTCTTCCAAATTCGGTGCATCGATGCGATGTTGTTTCCGATTGCAAGCCTACAGGAGATAACGTTATAACAAATTTAAAAAACTGTTACAGCAGAAGCCTAGATTTAAGTGTTGGCTTTCATATAGTTTTTAAAAATTATCGATAACTTATACCGTTTTTGAGAAAAACATTCATCAAATTTTGGCTATATACCGCGTTGAACATTGTTAGGACAGTTAACATACCGGTTTATTTTCGCGAGTAGGGGAAGGTGTTCTGTCGTCAGTATCTTCGTCATTACTTTGTACCCAGTATCTACCGCTATCGCCACTGGTCAGGAGGAGCGTTAATAATGGTTATGTCAAATTTAAATTGAAAATAATGGAGGATTCGCGGCTTTTCTATTGTTTTGGTTCCGTGATGTTTTTTTTTTGCTGTGGTTTAACAACTATTTGGATTGCAGATTTTTTGGTTTATTAGTTAATTCCCAAATGGATGAATTATTACAGTTATATTACAATCATAAAGGAAAAATTTACTTATTATAGTTGACTTGGAAACAGCTAATATCTTATTAAATGAAAAATTTGGTTTATATATTATCTTTTCGACTTATTTCTTAACTCTCCAAAGATCTTACATTTAAATTTAAACTTAAGTGTATTAAACCATTAGTAGTAAGTTGACATACGTAAACCGTTTCGTTTTTGCTAGGATAGGCTGGTTAAACACGGTTAGAATGGTGGGGGAAAGAACTGCTATCAACCAGTAGTTAAAAACGGTAAGTCGCGAAAATATCCATATTATGCCCCGAACCCCAAATTGAATCCAATTTTCGCGGCGCGAATGGACTCTTAAAAATGCGATGATTTATTTTTACTTAGATTATTCTTTATTAATGGGTCATCGCATAACAGAATACTGTTACAGAGATGAGTGTTATTTGGTAGTCCCCAATTTAAAATAACTACTAATAGGCAAAAATTTAAGGAGGTCAAAGTATACAATAATTTGTTCATTTTTCCTGGGGGTAATCTGAACGCAAATTATTATTTGACAACTTTAAGCGAATACGTTTTGCCGCATATATATATATATATATATATATATATATATATATATATATATATATATATATATATATATATATATATATATATATATATATATATATATATATATATATATATATATATATATATATATATATATATATATATATATATATATATATATATATATATATATATATATATATATATATATATATATATATATATATATATATATATATATATATATATATATATATATATATATATATATATATATCCATTTTTAACGTAATAGAGTAGGATACATACGGTATAACGCCAGATTAAAAAGAGAACGACAACAATTTCCCCTATTCCCCCTCCAAATACAACAATGACCGACGGCATCCGCGATTTGTTAGAACATTGTCGACAGTGTTGTCATTTCATAAAATATTTATTAGGAATAGAATATTTTTGACCATAAATTTATCAAAATTGGGCTCCTTGCAAAAAAATATATCTATTTGTGCTAATCATAATCAGTATACATCTTTGGTGCTAATAAGTAATTTTAAAAATTATAGGATCTTTATTTTTGGCTAGTATCCCTTTTAGAACAGAAATAACAATTAAGAATAAGTTTGCATTAAATAATTTGTTGATCGTCCATCTGGCAACCTTGTATATAATAATGTGGGATTACGCGTCTGCATGCCGGTCGTCGCTGTCTCAATGGCGGATTCAGAGAGGGGCGAATGGGGCGATCCCCCCTCGTCACCCAAAAAAAGGGAAAAAATAAAAAAAAAACGAGTTAAAAATGAAAAAACGTAACTGTTGTTGAGGTACTTAGTTAATTATTAATTAAACACTTTTTTGTTGCCTATTGCATTTGGTTTGGCATTAGTTATTTGTAAAAAATAATGTCGCTATAAATACGTAGACCTACTAGTCCAGGAAACGAAGCTGAAATAAGTGCAAAACCTGGCAATTTTTTTAAAATGCATAGATTTGCATAAAAATTTAAGATTAAGCTTAACTAACCCTCCTCTTCAAAATCTATATATGCCGATAGGTGCTGTTTATTTTTTAGGGGTGAAAACTACCCTTTATTGCTAAAACCTATAAAACTATACATTAAAGCTTAAGCTGAGTAAAATTTGAATGAAATAGGTACAAAAAGTAGTATTTTGTTTCTTTAAAACATTATTTGAAATATTTCATCAATAGTGAAACTTTAAAAAGTAGTTTTTCTTTAAAGCAGCACAAGAACAATTGTTATAGTTCCTTTAGCAGTTTATTATGATCTAGGTTTTATTACCTCGTCGAGGTCTGAGCACAATATATCTTTTTTTTTAAATTGTAACCTCCGACCAATATTGCTGGATTCCCGTCAGTCGTTTGGGTACTTAATTGAACGGGTTTGGAATATTGATTAAATAAAAAGAAAAACAGTAGACATACTTCATAATTGTATTGTAAATATTTAATACACATTTAGTTTGATTTATACAGAGATAACGAACAGCTAAATATAGGTACATGACAAATTATTTAAGAAACTGTAAAGTAGGCTTGATATGGTTAGGTCATAAATAGACTTTACAGGCATGAATTATAGGGTATCTACTATAGATAACTTAAATGAAAGGTATTTTATTATTGCAGTTTTAATGAGTAGAAAATAGTTTCGTATAAAAAAATGTGCCGAGGTTTATTAACATTTTGAACGTTGGTTAATGTTAAGTTACTAGAGTTTATTTTAAATCAGTAGTTTTTACTGACAACTAACAAACCAAAAAATGTCGAATATTAGTTGTATTATTTTTTTTTTTTAAAATATTTTAAATACCTTGATTATTTTGCAGCAAAATATTAATAAAATTTTAGTTTGTTCGATATGAAATGGCTAGGCCCATTTTCAAAAAGAAAGCGGTGTTGAGAAGAGAATTAAAGGGCCTCTAAAAAAAGGTGCTACATGATCCCCCTTTCCATCAAAAAAAAAAAAAAGCTGATAGTGCCTTCTTGGCACTAGGCCACGTGACCCTAATAATTTTTATGTCAAAAAGTCGTTTTAGTGATACCCTTTTACCTAAATTCTACCCGACCTCAATATCTTGCCCCGTTTAAAGGGTAAAGGAGGGGGGACTTTTAAAAACCGCATTGAATAATTTAAAAAAAAGCAACAATAATTTACCCTTCATTTGTAAATCAATACTTTGCACAAAGTATAATAAAATAACACTCGAAATAATTTGTACAAAGATTATTAAATGATGGCAAAATATGTCATATTTCTTGTGTCGGATCATTTGCAACGTGGAAAAGTTTTTTTATCATAAATAGTGTCTGTCAAGCTAATTTCTCAAGCCAGAAAAAAGGTTCTTTTGGTTGCTTATACAGGGTGTCCCAGAATATGTGGGCAATCTCTCGGAATCTAATAGTAAACCTAAAAATATTAGGACAAGTTCCCATAAACTTTTTTCCTATGACCCTCTCCTACGGAGATACAGGTACCCAACGGACGCCCCTGGAAATCGTTTTTGTTTCAATAACTTTTAAAATAATAGGCGTAATTTAATATTTGTTTAATATGATGGTTACTAGATAAGTCTTCTTAAAATAAACCCATCAAATCATATTTGGTTATTTAGTTTGCCAGGGACGGACTAGCTCTGACACAATAATAGCAATTTTTTTAACATCCTGTATGATAAAGGCTCAAAAATATTATTTTTGGATAGCTTTAACCTTAAACTAAAAAAAGGTATTCCTGATTGACCTCGATAAAATTAACTGTTTACGAGAAATAAAATATCATGATTGGTAATTTTTTTACATTATACAGGGTGTTTTCTAATTGTACGTCAATATTTAAAGAGGCAATTTTTGGGTCCATTTCAAGTAGAAAACTACATATGAACGTACGTTCTAAACGTCTTAACTTATGAGATACAGGGTGGTAAAAATAAATCATTTATAATTAATTTCCGTAATACCACTTTAGATAATATAAAGAAATTTGGCACACATGTACTATGTATCAAGAAGCATTGTTTAGTGTACCACATTTTTTTTTATTTGCCAAAATAGGCCGGTAAAATTCTGTACGAACGCCACTGGTGGAAATAAAAAAAAATGTGTTACACTAAAAAATGCTTCTTGATACATAGTGCATTTAAGCCAAATTTCATTAAAATATCTAAAGTGGTATTACAGATATTAATAATAAATTATTTATTTTAGAAAATTTTACCACCATGTATCTCAAATGTTACGACGTTTAGGACATACGTTTATATGAAGTTTTCTTCTTAAAATAAACCCAAAAATTGCTTCCCCAAATATTGACGTACAATTAGAAAACACCCTGTATAATGTAAAAAAAAATACCAACCATAATATTTTATTTTCGTAAACAGTTGATTTTATCGATGTCAATCAAGAACAACTTTTTTTTAGTTTAAGGTTAAATCTATCCAAAAATAATATTGTTGAGCCTTTATCATACAGGGTGTTAAAAAATGGCTATTATTGTGTCAGAGCTAGTCCGTCCCTGCAAACTGAATAAGCCAAATATGATTTAATAGTTCATTTTAAGAAGACTTATCTAGTAACAATCATATTAAAAAAACATTAAATCACGCCTAATATTTTAAAAGTTATTTAAACAAAACGATTTCTAGGGGCGTCCGTTGGGTACCTGTATCTCCGTAGGAGAGGGTCATAGGAAAAAAGTTTAAGGGAACTTGTCCTAATATTTTTAGGTTTTCTATTAGATTCCAAAAGATAGCCCATATATTCTGGGACACCCTGTATATATTTTTAAAAATTTGTTTCCTAATTTTAAAAAACAATATTTCTGTTCTTTCTAACCCCCTAACATTGTTAGGGATATCGTATAAAATTACAATTCTGGTGTGTTTAAGGCGTTATTTTGCTAAAGGTACAATACGAGTATATAAGAATGTAATTAAATGGGCTAAAAATTACCCTATTTTATTTCCTAAATCAAGCTCTTTAGCCAAAAATAACCATATTGGGTTCTTGCATATAGTCACAGAGCAAGTGCTCTGTGATATAGTTATCTAAAGTCATATTTCTTTATTATACTTCGTGTTAGAGAGTTGTCGCGCTTAATTATTACTAAATAATAATGAATATACAAGGTGGAAAATGGAAGTCAGAAAGTCTTGTGGGAAAGTTGTGAATAAGACTGGAAAATACAGAAGGTGTGATCCAGGCAATGAATCTTTAGAGTAACCAAACGGTTTCTGATCACACGTTTCGTAAATTCCCATAATGGCCTATTTTTTAGTGTTGAGCTTAAACTTGGACGTTTATGATTTCAAATTTTAAAATGCTTACCAATAAACTGCATTTAGTAAAAAAAGGTACCATCGACAAAAATGTGTTAAGAAAGCGTTACTTATGAAACTATAAGAACAACTTTTGTTGTATCCGCCTTAGACTTATATATATATATATATATATATATATATATATATATATATATATATATATATATATATATATATATATATATATATATATATAATGTGTGTCCTTGATTTCAATTTTTTTTCGTACCCAACAATTAAATATCTATTATCTAAATTTTGTCTCATACGGTGGACCAAAATCCCCAGAAAACATCTAAACTGTGTGTGACAAGCTTACTGAAAACTGAAAAATGTCAAATTTTGATACTAGAGCAGTGGTTCCCAAAATGGGGGGCGCGCCCCCTCGGTGAGGCGCAAGGCAACAATAAGGGGGCGCGAGAGCTCAGAAATATTAATACAAGTTTTTAGCTTTAAAATAAGAAAAAATCAGTTAAAATGAAAAAAGAAGATTTATATATGAAAACGTCGTCTGCAAGCTTAAACACCAAATTTTTGCTGATTTCCGAAATTGGCTTCATTAATGGAGAATAGTGACGACACTGCTAAAAACGAAGAGGTTACAACATATATTTTACCTCATCTAGAAAGTCTTTGCGATGAATTTCAACAATATTTTCCTAGGTAAAATGACAATGATGAACATAAATTTGCCTAAAATCATTTTAATTTTGATATAAACAATCCTTTCAAAAGAAATACAAGAACAAGCAATGTAATCGACTGAAAACACGGCTCAGTGGCGAAAAATGACTTTGAAAATTTGGTGATTACTACATTTTGAATAAAATATCTTCCAGTCTATTCTTTAATCGCGGAAATGGCTTTGAAATTTAACATACCATTCTCGACAACCTACTTATGTGAAAAAGGATTTTCTATTTTAATGGAAATTAGAACAAAAAAAAACGGAGCCGGCTTGATGTTGCTAGTGACCTATGTTGTGCACTTTCTAAGATAAAACCAAGAATTTCCGACCTCGTTAAGGAAATGCAGCACCATACTTCACGATATATTAGATTAGTGTTCAAATGTTATGTCTGTAAATAAATGCCTCTTTTTTTAGTAAAAGAAATGTGTCTTTATAGTCGGGGGAAGTGGCGGGGCGCGACTATTTCTTAATTTCAAAAAGGGGGCGCCATAGAAATAAGTTTGGGAACCACTGTAGTAGAGGATAGATATCTTTGATTAGGCCTACTTCAAATAAAATAATATAATCATTTTAGCTTTATCGGTTAGCAAGGTAACTACTATTAACTATTTTTTTAAGTAATTAAGCTTTTAAGTTCTGCTGAAAATTCTCAGAATACATTTTTTATTTTTGGGGATTTTTGTCTCCTCGATAGCATAGTGGTCTCGACTCGCCACCCCGGCGATCCGGGTTCGATTCCCGGCCGGGGAGACATATTTAGGTAGCAGTTATTTAAAATAACGTCCGTGGTGGCACTACCCCGTTGTCTAAAAGGTGCTGTAAAATGCAACATTTGCATGTTTCAGTGCTTGGACAGCGTTGACGGAACTGGGGAATGAATGGGTTAAACATCGGAAAACTTGGCACTCACGGTACTTTGATAGTTAGGTATGTATATGGTATATAGTACATAATATACATATATAGTAAGCATTCGTGAGCTGTCATAAAGAAAAAAAAATGTTAAAAAAACATTTTTGATTATTTGGAATCACCAAATTTTTATTATAAACAGAACTCCAACTCTAATCACGGTTAGATTAAAGGTTAATCTTTATATTTATCAGTTACACAATTTAAGTGCTACTCAAAACTGTAAATGTAATTTTTAAAATGCCGGGAATTTGAAAATAGATTTGGGTGTAATTGAACCTGGGTGGAAATCTTTTCTTTTTTAAGCATTAGAATGCGCGATTGAATACTTTTCTGATTATTGGAACGGTGAACTGAATTTTTAACACAAATTTGGAATAATTTGGATAAGCCGATTCCATCTGAATATGTCTTGATGTGTAATGATATAAATTATACGAATTATATCAAACAAACAGGTTAATGTTTTTTAATTAAAGAATTTATTGATATTTTAGACATAGTATTAATCTGCGTATAACGCTCTAGAAGCATGTTATATCTTTCATTTAGTGATGGTCGAAATGTTTATATTTAATGTGTAATATACAAAAAAATATATATATATATATATATATATATATATATATATATATATATATATATATATATATATATATATATATATATATATATATATATATATATATATATATATATATATATATATATATATATTATTATATATATATAACTAAACTAAATGAAATTGTCAAATCAACAAAATTTGGTATCTGGTCCTTCTTTTTTACAAAAGTCGGTAGTGGAAATTTAATTTCAATTTCAAATTAACATCTTTAAACAGAATACACCAAATACACTTAAAATTGTTTATTGAACTGAAAACTATATTTTTCGGCTGTTCTATTAGAGTAAATTTGAAGGTAAGTCTATAACTTTATCTTCACTTAGATTTAAATCGAAAGTATGAAAGAAAAAGTCCGTCATGGAAGACAATAATATACAGTTAAACTCACGTTAAAAAGTTACCCTAGTGTTTACTATGATAACGACGTAAACGGCTATTCTATTTTATTTTAGGTAGGCTGCTAGGAAACGATATTTCTAGTACATATAAGCTTGTCATATACACTATATGCCTTTTTTTTAAATTCCCTTATGTTATTTAGTTAGTTTAATAGGAGTATTTAAAAGAAATTTCATGATATGGGTTTATTATTACCGGTTCTCTTAAGACTTTTAATTTAAGAGTAGGAGAATCGTTAAAGCTGAAACCATTAAAACAGTAAAACCGTTAAAGCAGCAGGAAGCATATTGAACCCAGCATTACCAGAGATATTTTATACTTTTAATCTATAAAATGTTATAATTATTATCTGGAACTAAATAATGACACATAAACCAAAATTAAATAGGCTTGACACAAAGGGTAGATAATAAGAGAGTATCACCATCATTTTGGATTTCTTAATTATGAGAGCACTGATTTCTATTAAGACTGGCATTGTTAAATTAGGATCATTTAATGTCATCCCGGTACCTTTTAATTAAACAAACTGATTTTACATTTGTCCTAATTTTCACATTTTTTTTTCTACCTTTAGACAAGTATAAAAAATAAATAAAAATACTTTTTAATGAATTGATTTTTTTAACCAAGTGATAAATTATTAAATATTTAGGATTGTAAAAAATAGGCCAAGAAGTGCAATATCTTATTTTTGAGCCAGGTATACGTAGTGGGTTATAGTGTGAGCCTTAGTGATACTTACATTAGGTAAATTAAGCTGAATTGATTGCCTAAACGGGCAGTAGTAAATTACAAAACTAAATATATCTCACTCGTACTTAAGGCAATATTTAGAAATTTACCCTTATACTTTGTAATACAAATTAGACTCCTATATTTTTCTTGTGTCATTTGGTAAATTTATACTTTGACTATAAAAATACACCATTAGGACAATTGGGATTAACATGTTTAATATCATACTTCTATAATCGTATATTTATTTGATCTAAAAATATTGTGCAACTGAAAAGCAGAGAACTAACTCAATTCTTTAAAAACATTTTATATGTTGAACCAACGCAGCATATGTAAAGAAGTTAATTTAAGAGTTTAATATGATTTATTATAAGATACAGTGAGTGAAAAAAAAAACACTTTTACACCCAATAATTTAAGTTAGATTAGTCAAGTATAAATCATTGTTATCAAAAAAAAAGTTAATTATCCCTATGCCTCAAGAATATGACTTATTTCAGGAATGAAATCAAAAAGTAAATTAGTTTTGCACAAATATAAAATGCTTTTTAGCAGTAATAAAAGTTACCTAAGGTTTATTTTTCTTATATTTTGTAAGTTCTTGCTATACGTTAAAATGTCTGTAAAATGTCAACTTAATTTTATAATTTAAAATAGGTCAATATACTTGTGGTTTAATAAAACGCTTAGGTGACATCTTGTTTATATGGGAATTTAGGTGACTTTATATGACAACCAAAATGTAATTAATCATTTGACAGTAAAAGTGATCGTACTGTTTATTGTTAAGTGTTAACCCAAACCGGAATCGCTAAAATTTGTTTTATATGTTTTACCGAAATCAAACCAACCAAGAGATACTTTTACTTGTAATTAAAACCAAGTTGCTTATGTAAAGCTGAGATAAGAATTATAGCAATATGATACTTTTGCTTTAAATATGGAACGAAACTTCTAATAAAATAACGGCAATAACGTGTACATCGCAAAATAAATATATTATAACAGAGCGCTTCGGGCTAAACACAGTTCTTACACTTGTCAAATTTTGATACATTTAAATGTGATTTCAGGGCGAGAAAATCATTAGCCCTGAGAAATATTGGTAAAATTGCATTTTATTTAAAGAAAAAAACTTATTTTAGCAAAATTACTTAATGCCCTTGCCAAGACATTAAAAACGATTTCTATGAATTCAATTTTGTAATTACACGTCAATCTGTTCTTTTTTTGTATTTTCTTTATTCTCTGGCGTGTACTCAGGGTCGCTTTTATGTATGGAAACGGTCGATTATTTGCTAAAGTAAGATAGCTAGCGAAGAATATTAAATAAAAAACTTTTAGGGTTTTTAGAAATCTATTACACTGCACATAAACTAAGTATACAGGATCAGTCAAAAAGCCATGGAAGAACAAAGTTACTTTATTTTAAATGGAACCCCTGTATATTATTCAATATTTCAATTACTTACAAGATTCTAAAAAAAAATATTTTAAGCACACTACATACCCAATCTTAACCGTTTTCGAGATATCGAGTTTCGAATATCGTTTTCAAATAAATTATTACATTCATTAATTTTCTAGTCCATCAAGTTACCTTAGAAAATTTTTATCTCCATAACAATGTTGTTTTGTCATCTTGACAACAAATATGCCAAAAAAACTTACATTTACAATTTGTGAACAATTTTCGCGTAAAAATGGCACGTTTAAGTGATACTGAGCGCATTGAAATTTTAATGATGATAGGGTACGGCGATAGAACCCGGAGTTTTACCAAAGTGGTGAATATTTTTAATGAATTGCATCCAGATCGGAAACCTATAACTAAATCAACTGTTTCCAAAACATTGCGGCGTTTTCATGAAACTGGAGGTGTGAAAGATCGACCAAAAAGTGGAAGACCGGTATCAGTCGATATTCCATTCAAAAAATTACAAAAAAAGAAAAATTCAAACCATATAAAATTCATTTATTACAAGAATTGAGTGAAGACGATTTTGTTTGCAGAATTCAGTTTTGCAAAATCATGGATAAATTAAATCAAAATGTCAACTTTGTCAAACACATTTTATTTTCTGATTAATCAACGTTTTGTTTAAACGGGCACGTAAATCGACACAACTGTAGATATTGGTCAAACCAAAACCTACATTGGATGGAACAAGTTCATACCCAACGACCACAAAAAACCAATGTTTGGTGTGGCATTATTGGTGGAAACGTCATAGGACCCTATTTTAAACATGGAAATTTGAACTTTGAACGATATGTATTACTTTTACAAGAGAATCTTGTTCCGCAGCTCAGACGATTATTCCCGAACCATACTAATCCCAATTTACCGGCTGAACAAATATGGTTTCAACAAGATGGGGGTCCACCACATTTTGGACGGATGGTGCGGGAATATCTAGAGGAAACTTTTTCTGGTAAATGGATTGGGCGCAGAGGTGCAATTGAATGGCCTGCTAGGTCTCCTGATATGACCCCTCTTGACTTTTTCCTTTGGGGCCATATAAAAAATTTAGTG
Organism: Listronotus oregonensis; assembly: GCA_019359885.1. NCBI lineage: Eukaryota > Metazoa > Arthropoda > Insecta > Coleoptera > Curculionidae > Listronotus > Listronotus oregonensis. The sequence continues at coordinate 51,332 of JAHBCN010003581.1, read as the reverse complement.
TACAAAAATAGGCCACAAAATATCGAAGATTTGCAACACAGAATAATGCATGAAATTTCCAGTATTGCTCCCAATATCCTTTTAGATTCGCTACAAAATTTTGTTCAACGAATTCATTACTGCCAGGATGTAAACGGTGGACACTTTGAGCACCTTATAAAATATGATTTTAAATTGTTGTTTACTAAAACTTAGTTTGTCTTTTTTATTATTGTTATTAGATTTATTTGAAAACTATATTCGAAACTCGATATCTCGAAAACGGTTATGTACGATTGGGTATGTAGTGAGCTTAACATATTTTTTTAGAATCTTGTAAATAATTGAAATATTGAATAATATACAGGGGGTTCCATTTAAAATAAAGTAACTTTGTTCTTCTGGCTTTGTGACTGATCCTGTATACTTAGTTTATGTGCAGTGTAATAGATTTCTAAAAACCCTAAAAGTTTTGTATTTAACATTCTTCGCTAGCTATCTTACTTTAGCAAATAATCGACCGTTTCCATACATAAAAGCGTCCCTGTATTTCATAACAATAATAAAACCAATAAACTAACAGGTAACTACTGGAAAAATTCAAAATACCGAAGAGCTCTGAAGTAGCTCTAAAGAGGATCTAACTCGGTTCGTGCCGTTCAATCATAGATTTAATGTTGTAAAAGAGGCTTGTCTTATCGTTTTTTTTTATGATCCGATAGTTATGAAAATATACTTTACATAAGTAAAAATTTTAAAAACTGACAAAACTGTAATATATACAGCTAAAGTGTTTGCCATACGCAACCTGGTTTTATCTGAGAAGCCACTTTATGGCATAGGTTCTACATGGCGAATTTTTAGACATTTTAATTAAAATACAAATATTCATGTCTTAAATAAAATACAATTTAGGCAAGAATATTAAATTATTTATTTTTAAAGGATGCCGCTAACCTTGAGACAATATTAATTTTATGTAAAAAATACATAAATTACCCAAATTATGAATTATTGCAAGAATTTGGGTTATTTTAAGATTTAAGTATCTTTATGTTATATTTTAGTGCAATACTTTGCTTCCACGCCCCCAAATGATGGTTTTCCAGGAAACATTTTTGATACGTTTAAATTGTCAAGAGCAATTTCTAAATTTACCTTTAACTAGTGTAATTTTGTTTGAACAAAATAATTCTTCTATTTAAACATTTACATATAAAATACAGTTATTCTAAAAGTAGTGTTTAACAATTTCATCTGTCGATCTGTAGTGTGGGTTATTAATACAAAAACAACCAGAATACTTCACAATAATTTTTATAGAGCAAGTGGCAGGTTAAATACAGAATGTAATTTTAATGGTTTTCATTGATTTACAATGTTACATATACACTTTTGAGATAAAATAAAATATTCATATAATTGTTAACCATGCGGTGTGGTTTCATTTTTAATAAATGTTACAAAAATGTAATAAATTCTGTACGAAATATTTAAAAAAAAAACAGTAGCAGCAAAACATTATATAGATGTCATTACCAATTCAACTGTGATGGGATCTTGTAAAACATAAGAAATATATGACCGGTTAACTTGTAGCATAGCTGTACAATAAATGTCCATCAAGTCTTTTTTAAAGAACTTTAGAAACATTTATATACTCCTTAAAAAATCAAACAAAAAATAATAAAATTATTTTTATATTCTTCCAGTTTTAAAAAATATCTAAAAATAAACTATAACTTGACAATCACTAATTATCTTTTTCTTTATAATGGCCTTATCGTTTTAAATATTGATATTTTGTTATTAGGAAGTCATCATAAAATGTATATTTTTAATGAGGACCTGGTTTTTAATCTAATATTTAAAAGCTTTTTCAGTTCTGGAACAGACCACGTTTAGCAGCTTATGCTAAACCAAGTGAACTTCTTACCCACTGGATCCCATAAAAAATTCCTAATATTTGTTAAAGTATCACGCGCAGCACATTTTAGTAGTAGTAGTTTTCGAGACTAAAATGACTTTTAAAAAAGCTAGGTAACATATTCGCAGAAAGTAAAGGTTTACCGCTAATCAGAAACGTAGCATTTAAAATAATAAATAAGACCATCATGTAGAAGGGTTCAGTGGCAATTCCTTTTTTTACATCATATGGTTGGACATTTAATTGAGAAAATTTGCCACAATTTAATATACTTATATTTACTTTGGTTTTTGAGTTTCCGTTGTTAAAAACTGCAGCAACCTGTACATGTTTTTCTGCAAAATATACTTTATTTTTAAAAACACAATAGTCTTATCAGAATATAAGCTGCGTATATGACAATATCCTTACATTTGATTTTTTTGAAAATCATGACTGAAATGGTGACCTCACCTTATTTTTTATCCTAAAGACAACTCGTAAAGGGTTGTTAGAAACCTGAGTACTGGGTATCGTGTGTGTGTCCTGGGCTTTTATGCATCCCGCGTATTATTCGGTTAATCAAAATACCTAGTTTGTCCAAGGTCGCGCATGACATAATTCAATATACTTTGTTGTTAAAATATTTTTTTTTATCTTGTAACAGTGTACGAAAGCTTAAATCCTAAGTACTAACGTACCGTCATAGGTATGGTAAGAGGTAGTATATTGAAACGGAAAAGGGAAACTTCTGCGGACAGCAAGTTCCACAGTCTAAGCACTCTACGGATGAAGGAACAAAGAAAGTGAGAAGTTTGGGGCCTCCCAAGCTGGACTATAAAGGGATGCATACTAGTGGCACTACGTGTTGCTCCGTTAAAAGTTGCTGTGAAAAGAAATTATACTGTCTAATTCCTCGGAGCAGAAGACGTGAAAATATTTGTAAAAGTGACAGAACCCTTAAAGCCCGTCGGGGGGGCAAGAGAAGGACGCTTTCCTGTGAGCCTAGGATCATTAATAAGGCAAAACAGTTCTTTTTTAAATGAAATTAAGAATGTTAAGAGTTGTGGGAGACGCCATTCTCTAGACATAAACACAATATTTAAAGGACGGACCGATTGAGGATATATACAGATTATAATGTTTAGAAGGGGAGAAATACTTTCTGGCTCAAAAGAATGGCATGAACTTTTATTTTACGTTACATTACGTGCATTAAAAAAATGCAAATATATTAAAAGTACAGGAGTACCAACGATATATTTTTAGTATTGGAGGTTAAATTTTTTTTTGGATTGCCTTGGTTCTAAGGTGTAACGATTGTTACAAAAACAAGAAGGTGAACTGAAATCAATTTTATTTGCTATTATATAAAGTTCTCAAATATATTGTAGAGTTGATAACTTAGAGATTACACAATATATAAAATTAACCAAAACACAAATAAAGAAATTGTAGGCAAAGGATTTTTTTAATGTAGGTTATTAAAAATTTTACAAAGTACTAACCCTACATTAGCAACGTAATAAAATTAAATCCAAACATTGCAACACAAATTTCATATGAATAGCATCAGTTGTTCCGAAAGTGTCAGTCGCACGAGTCCATTGACAATTCATGCTATTTTCTTAAAGGTTTTCCAGTGTAAAGAAGTTTGCATCGCATTTAAACCTCCAATTATAGCAAGGTAATTTAAATTTTGTTTTACCTAATAATAATTCTGCCATAAAACGTTTTAAATAAAATATAGAATATTTAAGCATCAAATTTGTGTTTATGATAAGATTATCATTTCTCATCTCATAAACTTGATCGCAAAATATGTATGTTTATTTATGTGTATATTTATTTAATTAATTTTAAAGCAGTTCAAAACAGCTGGCTGCTGCTACAACTGGATTCAAATTGTATATGTTACAGGAAAAGTAGATTCTCCAGTAAGAGTTGACTTTGCCTAGGTAAAGTTGACTCTAGCTGGTCTTTTTAGTAAAAGTTGGTTAAAAGCAAAAAGTGATAAATTTTGATCAACATTTACTAGTCAGAGTTGTCTATACATAAGGAAAGCATACTCTTACTGCCTTGAATCAGTGAAAGTTGACTTTAAAAGAAAACGGTATACTACCTAATAAAAAACAAATAAAAAAGCGAAACCTTTATAATAAAAATGTTCATTAAGAAATTTTTATTATTTATTAATTTATTTCAGTTCAGTTCAGTTCCTACTTTAAGTGATTTATCACGTTTGAAATTTAATTGGGGAAAATAAAAATCGGCTTTAACTAAGCCGAACTAACCATGACTGACAAAAAATGAGGGCTTTTAAATTTGTCTAAATTATCCCTACATAGAAGATTTTAACAAAATTTTAATAATTTTCAATATGGTAGGAACATCTCGGAATCAATTTTTACTAAACCACAGCAGGTATAGTTAACTTTTCCTAGGTAAAGTAGATCTGCTTATTTTCAATCAAGTTTAACTGGTACCTTTAGTAAAAGTTTACTCTTCCTAGGCAGAGTCAACTCTCCCTAACAATCTACTTTTTCTGTAACATATATACTTTATTAACGCATTGTGTAAAGATACGAGAAAATCAAATTACCAGTAAATGTTATCTTAGACATAGGTTTTGAAAGAAAATATGCTTTTTAAAAGTCTAGGATCGCACCTCCATAATTAAATTGAGCATTGAGTTAAGACATTTAGAACTACCAATTAAAAAAATGTTTGGATAAATATAATTAATTCTTTTAATAGGGTTTAAAATGACCTCTGAAAAAAACCAGCAGAAAATAAAAATTTTAGTATTTTAAAAATGACATTACAGCTTATCTAATTCGATAAAACAAGAAATTTAGTCAGCCATGTATTTTTATTAATAAGAGAAATCCCAGTATTATGAGTTACTTATGATATTTTGGACACGTGATATCTAGCATTCTGCCCAGTTTATTTCCCAGCCATATCCAGTCTACTTTTTGTTTTGTATTTTATAATAATTTATTATTGTGTTTTTAAATATTTAGTAATTTTACAGAAATAAAAAATGTTGAATAAATAAAAGGAAAATTATCGGAATATCTACAGATCAATTCTCCATGATATATCCTGTGTTATTATCGAATTTATGTAGACAATTTTAAACCACCTCAAATATGGTGTCCATTTTACTTAAGAATGGGTAAACAACAGTTCGCCATTTAACAAGAAATTTTGTAGCGGTGTGTTTTTTTTTATTATGTTTGTACTTCAAGTCTTTTTTTGAAATACTGGTTTTATTGTAGTGCATAAAGCAATTAAAATGGACACCACGAATAAAAAACAGTATATTAACTACACATAATTGCCAAGCGGCAGCCTTAGATAACTTAAATAAATAATGACCAATGAAGTGAGGGCAATAAGTTTATAGATTTCCACAATAAGTAAAAACAAATTATTGATTTTTGTAATTTTTAAGGGCACTACGTTTATAGATTTTTACAATTAGTAAAAACAGATTATTGATTTTTGTAATTTTAAGGGCACTACGTAGGATAACAGCACAACTTGAATTTTTTTAACCAAATACCTTATTACGGTATGAGTAGACAAAAAATTACAGAAATCAGTTTTGAAGATATGCAAATCCTACATTAATAATCATATTTTTTGATAATTTTAAATATAGTTTTAAATTTTATTTTCAACTTTGTATCAACAAAATTTAATTTTTTATGGCATACTCAGGAAAAAAAGATCTTATGTTAGAATTTTTTCCCCGTTTTGAAACAAACTTTATTTTTTTTGGGGTTCTTTCACTTTTTAAATTTAAAATTTATTTTAAAGGGTCCCAAACATGTTTAAAATTTCAGATTCAGATTTAAGAAGAACTAACCCCAAAGCCCAAAATTTTTCCCGATTTTTATCGCCACTGTTTAAATGAGTTAAAAAAGAAAAGTTTTTAAAAAATTATTTATTATTTATATATTAAAAATTATATAAATATTATAATATATATATATATATATATATATATATATATATATATATATATATATATATATATATATATATATATATAGAAGTAAAAGGAGACCCCCGTTTTTCTTTAAATATTCCAATTGGGAAAAATGGTTTATACAAAAATATTTTCGTTTTGCTGCTCTATTTTTTTGGAACAACCTTATGTATACGGGGTTGTATCAAAAGTCCGTACAAGAAATTTTTTTGTTTTCTGCATAAAATTCTAGATATTTTTTATTCAGCATATCATATTCCTATATTCAAGTGTTTACGAGATATTCGTATTTAAATACAAATTTAGAAGGGAAAAATCTGCTCATCTTTTAATGTTGTTTTACGTTTCTATGGTTTCAGCGGTTTTTTGAGAGTTGCATAATAACCATATATGCTAAAGAGATTAATAAAAATGTCAAAATAACAGTTTTATTAATCTTCAAAAAAAATTGTTTTAATCGTTTTTTTCTAGTTGAAGGTTTTACCTATTTCTACTCGTCATGTGATATCCAATTACTTATTAATTATTTCTATGGCTGTTTTGTCACTCTAAAAAAATCGCTAAAACCATAGAAACGTAAAAAAACATTAGGAGATAAGCGGATTTTTCTATTCTAAATTTGTATTTAAATGCGAATATCTCGTAAACAATTGAATATAAGGACATGATATGCCAAATAAAAAATATCTAAAATTTTATGCAGAAAACAAAAATGAAACAAAAAATATAGGGAGTCATTTAAAAAAAAAAATTTGTCCTTGTACGGGCTTTTTAATAACCCTGATACATAACGTTGTTCGCAAAATATAGAGCAGAAAAAAACCAAAATATTTTTGTATAAAACATTTTTTTCCAATTTGAATATTTAAAGCAATAAATGGGGGTCCCACTTACAGACTTACCGTTAAAATATATATATATATATATATATATATATATATATATATATATATATATATATATATATATATATATATATATATATATATATATATATATATATATATATATATATATATATATATATATATAATATATATATATATATATATATATATATATATATATATATATATATATATATATATATATATATATATATATATATATATATATATATATATATATATATATATATATATATTTTTTTTTTTATATAAAGTCTATATCCCATGAGCCTAAGACACACCCACACAACAAATATTTTTATATTAGGGTTTATGCCAATGACAACTTTTTGTTTAAGTAAAATCACTCTTAACCAAATTTAGAAGAAAATACAATTTCTACATTCAACAAAAAAATTAGGCTAATTAAAAAATATTTGTAAACCTACGATTTAAAAAAAAAAATTCCTGAAGGTAATTCAGTGTACAATTTTGCAGCACCCTATATTATAAACTAAAGTTTTATTAAAAATTAAATACTGCTAATAGTAAATAGTTTTTTTTGTTTTTAATCAGCCACGTCGCTATAACATTAAGCAATTTAGCGATACTGCGCACTAACTGTGAACGCCTTGCCATATGTCAAAATGTTATAATTAGTTAAAGATTTATAAAATTGAGCATCAGCTGACTAGAATAAAAGTATCTTAAGTAAAAAAAGTCTATAAACTTATCGACCTTCAATGAGTATAAATACACAAATGGATTTAGGCTATGGAATGCATAAATAATTATTAATGAAGGTTAAATTACTTTAATCTATAAACGAGGGTAAAATATTCTTTTTTCTAAGCCAACCAACAGTCTTTGGTATTTTCTTTACATTCACAATGAATATTTACGCGATAAACAGAAATATATTATATATATAAAATTATTAATTTTATTTTATATATTTATTATTTTTAAATATAAAAATTTTATTTATTATAAAATATATATTATATATTATATATATATATATATATATATATATATATATATATATATATATATATATATATATATATATATATATATATATATATATATATATATATCAATAATTTCACTTTTTTTTTTGATAAAATATTATTTTAGTGGCGCATCCAATCAAAATAACCATACGTTGCTAATTGGATAGAACTATAAAAAAACAGCTTATTTTTAAAATATCATAAAAACGAGAGAAAATAGTAAGAAAATATTTACTTTGGTATTGTTTTCGTGCTTGGTCAAATATATCTTCGACTGATATAACCTTTATAGATCGATTTCGTTGATAAATAAGATTGAGTTTTTGACAGCCAGCACCACTTTGGTGTGTAATACCTTCTTTTAAAAAATTTTTAATTTATTTGTATAACATGTATTTTATTCAGTATTATGGTATGAAAATGCAACAAAACAATAGTAACTTTTATTTTGGGTTTTATTTGCATCAAATTTGTCTCTTTAAAGTAGATTTAAAATATAACAGTACAGGACTCACGTCATTCAAGGCTTGGACTGGGAATTCATGGTCATTCAGGTAGCCTTGAAAACATTTTTTTTTTAAATTTCAAGTAATCTTTTTTAGCACGTAGCTTGTGAAGATACTAGTAAGCATCCCAATTTTATGTAAAAAAATTAATACCTAATAATTGTGGCATCTGAAATAAAGTAAGTCTATGATATATTATGGTATTTAGACATTATACTTGTTACATACATATTAGATACAAATACATATTAACACGACAAAATCACGGTAGCAAAAAAATACCGGTATATTTTTCTTTCAGATTTTCGCGTATGTCCGTCTTGGAAAAGATAGTTTTTTAATCTTAAAAATGGATACTACCAAATTGCAGGATTTGTGCAGAGCGCAGGTCTTGCTTGTATTGTCTTCAGTCTAATGAACTTATACTAACAATAAAAAATATATCGATCTGCGTCTCAAACACGATCAAACTCAAAACAATTCCCAAGGATTTTTTAATTATCATCTACAAGTAGGCACTTTCAAACCTTTCAATTAATTTAAATTATATGTAAACTGGATTCTCTTGCCCGGTCAACAAACGGAACATTGAAGTGGGCATGGTCTTCATTAAAATCTAAAACAAAAATTAAAACCCTTTTAAAACAAAATTTTTCAATTTAAGTGTTTCGTAGAAAACTATAATTTTATTATATCCGCCCGACTGTTGTTACAACTCCATACCTTATATAGTCTGTCTCTAGTATATCGTTATGGCTTTTGACGGACCATACCCCAATAAACCTTTAACGATTTTATTACCTATTGTTATTGGGTAAACCCATTTGTTCATAAGGGCAGGGGTGATCTAGGTATTTCTTGAGTATTAACCATTAGGCATATAAATATTTTGGCTAATATTTTAGTGGCAGTGTTGAATAACCGTTTTTACTGTGCGTTTCGAAAAAGTTGTTTACGAGAACTATGTCGCGTCGAAATCATTTGTCATTAGATGCAAAACAGGTTGTGAAAAATGTGTATGAAACTTTAATCAGTAGAGGTCTAATTAAACAAGAAGCTTTAAAAGAAACCTGTCTACTTACAAAAACTCCAATATCATCGATAAGGGATATTATTATTAGTGAAGAATTGAACAAAAAAAAACGTAGTGATTTTCCATCTCACCGTGTAGACAATCAACAAGTGATCAGGACCTAATAAGAAGGAAAATATATTGTCTTTATGAAATCGGAGTTATTCCTACCTTGGATAAACTGAAAAAGAAGCTAGACGAAGACGAAACCAATATAAATATTAGCCGTGCCACCCTCCATAGAGTTGTTTGAAAATGGGATTTAAATCCGCAAAATAGACAAAAGACAAGTAGTAATGGAATCGCACAGATTACGCACTTGAGATTAATTACCTTTAAGAAATTAAAAGATATAGGTTAGAAAACAGATCCATAATTTACCTTGATGAAACATGGTTCGATACACACGATACAGTATCCAAAGGATGGGTTAATTCCAGTCAAAACTGTCAGACGAAAGCACCTTCAAATAAAGAAAAACGCATTACCATAATACACGCTGGTTCAGAAGACGGATTTGTCCCAAACTGCTTGCTATTGTCTGCAAAGAATATTAAGGATTCTCGCTTGGATTATCATGAGGATACAAGTGCAGAACTTTTTGAAAACTGGTTTTAAAATTATCTTTTAAAAAATATTCCAAACAACAGTGTTATTGTCATGGATAACGCAAGCTACCACAGTCGTCTGCTACACAAAGCACAAGCTTCATCAAGTTTAAAAACTGAAATCCAGTAATACTTGTTAGAAAATGATATTTATTTTGAATTCAGTTACAAAAAAACGCATCTTTTGGAAGTCCTAAATTCATATGCAATTAAAAAAACAATATGTATGTGATAATTTGGCTGAACAGGCTGGGCATACTGTCTTACGGCTTCCTCCGTATCACTGTATGTTTAACCCCATAGAGCATTTGTGGAACCAAGTAAAATCAAAGTTCAGAGCAGAAAATGTTACACCTACTTTAAGTACCAGTGTTATAAATTTGATATAAAATGTAATTACTAACATACCAGTTGAGAGCTGAAAAAATTCACTACAGCACATTATAAAAATTGAGGACTCTTACATTTCTATCTAAAACAGCATAAATCCTATTGTAATTAATCTCAATGATGACTCTGATAGTAAAACAGAATTAGATTTAGATATTTAGATTAACAATGTAATTATGTATAGATAATGCAGTTAAAAATTTATTAAAACTTTGCATATATTTAATTTCTTAATGTAATTTTTAAGATTATACTTACCTAAATAAACAATAAATTATAAATCTTTATATTATTAAAGTCGGTCCCTAATGTTCTGTCCTTTAATACCTACCGATCGGCAGTTTTATTGCTGTCAGCAGGTATAATCCATAAAGGAAGGCAAGAGCTAACACGGTATACTTTGAGACAGACTATACCTTTTTAATACACATCATAATTATAATGAATAAATATCCAATAATATTTAGAAATTTTACAACTTACTTCTCCTACAGACGTTGCTAATAAATTTACAATTTTTTCATGTGGTACTGCAACAACGCTTTGATTGTTAATTTCAATGATTCTATGACCAACACGAACACCACCTCTTTCCGCTATGCCTCCTCGAAGCAAACTGCATATCTAAAAAAAACAGACATTATTAAACCCGCTCTAAGACCTGTTGCGTTTTATAATCACATCAAAAACGCTTATATTAGCCCAGTCTGTAGGTAATTTTCATGACTTTAATTTGTAACAGGTTGAAAGGTGTTAGAAGTTGTAGAGGGTGATTACCTGAATATGACTTTTAGTTTTAGACTCGAAAAATGTGCGGGGGGGGGGTGGAGGGTTAAAAGTGCTAAAAACGTGTTTTTCGCTTCTGCAGGCCCATTGTTAATTTTTGGGAAATGTTTAAAATGTTTTTTTTGGGTATTAAAAAAAATCTATAATTTAACCCGGCTAAAATTGATTTGGTCCATTGTTTTAAAAAACAAAAAAAATTATTAGCCATTTTTTGAATTGTTGATAATTATTGCAAAAATATTTTTTTATTTATTTCTGTCATTGCAAAACATCGGTTTTTTAATTCTTAATTAAACGAGAGGTTCTAAAGCATGATCGGATAATTTGTTGCTAAAATAATTGAGTTTTACTGATTCTAGAGCCCTAATCTAGTAGGCTATATCTTTTTTGTTTATAAATATTTTAGGTATTACAAACTGTCTTTTGCTTTTTTAAGACTTATATTTTACTAATTTAGATCAACGAAATAAAAAATTAATATTCAGTCTTTCGTTTTGAGCTTTGAAAAAAAGGTACTTTTTTGTTAATAAACAATTGGAGACGGAGCGCCCCCTGCATAAGTTAAGAATTTTAAACCAAGAAATATGGAAAGCTGGCTTCAAAACAAATATAAAAAAAGTCTCTATGACCAGTAGGAATCGAGTTACCATTTTTTAAGTAATATTTAAATTGTTTATAATAATTAAGAATTAATTTGGACGGCATTTAATAGTATAATACTTAAACTTAATATACCGCACAATGTTGTTATATTTGTTTTTTATTGCTAAAAAATGTGTTTAAAGTGACTAATACTTTCGTCGGCGCCAGAGAGGTAGTGGTGGGGATAGAAGCTCTCAGACCAACATGCCGAGTCAAAAACTGAAATCGAAAGTTTAATCAACGGAGCGCGAACAAAATAGCCGTATCTTTTATCGGATCAAGCTCTTTTTTTAATCTAGGGTAGCGCAAAAAGTTATAATAAATAATGGTGGATTGGGTTTTTAAAAATTATCATTAATTTTTTTTTAACTTAAATCCATGCGTTTCAGCTCATTTTTAATGGTAATATTGAAGGCACTTTAGAAATCAAAAAGCCAGATTGGTGTTCATGAATTTTCCAATTAAATGGTATTGGCGAGAGATCAATTAATATATCTGGAACTGAAGCCAAAACTTTAGCTTTAGATTTATTAATTGATATGTCGTCTAATAGGGTTTCAGATAAAAAATTTAAATAAAAAAAAAAATAAGTTTAATTGATTACACAGGCCCACAAAAATTGGGGGTCAAACAGCAAATAATCAAGAAAAGGCATAATTTCAATATTAACGATTTTTTTTTAATGTAAAGCGTCAATATCTTAAAAACTATTAACGATACACAAAACTTTATAGGACATTAAGTATGTATTTTAACAAGACCTTTAATAAGTAATATAATTTTTTCGTCTAAATGCAATATTTTTCGAGTTATAATCAAATAACCGAGTTTTTAGGATTTTTTAAGGTATGCCCCTGAAAAAAAATAAAATTAATATTTTTTTATTTTTAATTGTTTATTGCAAATTTTAAGAAATTTAAAATAAATAATCTAACTCTTTTTTTTCAAAAATATTTGTTTTGAAACCAGCTTTTCATACTTCTTGGTTTAAAATTCTAAACATATGCAGGGGCGCTCCGGCTTCAATTGTTTATTAACAAAAAAGTACCTTTTTTCAAGGCTCAAAACGAAGGACTTAGTATTATTTTTTATTTCATTGATCTAAATTAGTAAAATATAAGTTTCGAAAAAGCAAAAGACAGTTTATAATACCTAAAATATTTATAAACAAAAAATGTATAGCCTACTAGATAAGGGCTCTGAAATCAGTAAAACTCAATTTTCTTAGCAACAAATTATCCGATCATGCTTTAGAACCTCTTATTTAATTAAGAATTAAAAAACCGATGTTTTGCAATGTCAGAAATAGATAAAAAAAATATTTTTGCAATAATTATGAACATTTCAAAAAAATGGCTATTTTTAACGGTTTTTTTGCATTTTTTCATAAACAAATGGACCAAATAAATTTTAGCCGGGCTCAAATTATAGATTTTTTTAATACCTAAAAAAACATTTTTGAACGTATTCCTCTTAAATTAACAATGGCACTTGCAGAAGCGAAAAACACGTTTTTAGCACTTTTAACACCCCCCACCCCTGCACACTTTTTTCGAGTCTAAAACTATATAGTCTTATTCAGATAATCACCCTCTACAACTTCTAACACCTTTCAACCTGTTACAAATTAACGTCATAAACAGCCCTTATTTTTACCTACAGACTGGGCTATATAAAATAATGGCTAGTTACTATCCAAAATTATTCGCCACTTAAAGTTCTAAGATATCTAAAATTAGACAATGTTCTTTTTTGACTTGGCAATATATTTACTGATTTGTCTGTATTAATGAATGTTTTTTGTTTATTAATACAGAGTTTTTTTCATTAATATAGATAGATCAGTTAAAAACTTGCCAAATAGGAACTTGGTCATTATTTTAAATAAGTGTTTTTGGTATTGATCTCTTTTCGTTTTTTTTTTAATTCAATGAATGGAATTAATAGACCTGGAGCCGAGAGGGTTTGTGCATGTATCATAGGCCCCACGCCGAGGCTTTGGGGGCTGAGAGACAACGTTATTCCCCTCTTTGACTTCCCGGTATGGCATCCCTAAAGTGTAGCTTTTAGGAGGAGTGAATTTTTAAACGTGTAAGTAATATCCATGCCCTTGGATCATAGGCCCCACTTTGATTATTGATTTATGTGGTCAAGAAGGTCGCCAAAGTCCGCAAACCCAATATGCCATACCAATATGGCGTCACTTAAGGTCCGCCATACTGACCGAAAGGTGTAATATTTCCAGTGTAGACATGGACCATGGGCCCCATTTGTTTCGTGATCTTTGTAAACAATTAACTGTAGAACAAAGAATTCAAAACGCCATACCTCTGGGACGTCGCCAAGTGACCGCCATAATGGGGAGTTCATTGTAGTGATGGAACCTTCCGAATGATCTTCCGAACGATATTCGAATATAAAAAGTTTCGAATATTTCCTTCGGATATTCGAATATTCGTATTCCAATCAGCTGGGGTATATTACCGCTACTTGTCGGATGATAGTTCATTCAATTCGCGGTTCATTCATATCAAGAATAGAAATTTTCCCCAAAATGTCGACTTTTTTTTGGGGGCCACTGTATCTATTCTATACACCACACCAATAATTCAATTAAAACGAAAACAAAACTTCTGCCCCACCACCAATAACACAAAACAAATTTAAAACGTACAAGAATACGTATGCGAACACAACATCAACTCAAAAAAGTCGACTGAAATTAAAAACCGAAACAAAATAATTCATTGTTATCTTCCGACATCTATTTTTCCGGAATAATTCGTTATTTCGAAAACAAACCTTTCGACTTCGGGGTAATCGACGGTTGGCGGTCCCTAATATATCGGTCCAGATTGTTCGGTCAATGTTTAATATGTCGAATGATATTCCGAATATGAAAATCTTCCGGAATACGAATATTCGAAAATTTTAAAAACATCCGTATCCCATCGCTAGTTCATTGCTAAAATGACATATTTGTCCCATTATGGCGGTCACTTGGCGACGCCCCAAAGAAATGGCGTTTTAAATTCTTTGTTCTAAAGTTCATTGTTAACAAAGATCACGAAACAACAGCGTGGGGCCCATGGTCCATGTCTACAGTGGAAAAATTACACCTTTCGGTCAGTATGGCGGACCTTAAGTGACGCCATATTGGTATGGCATATTGGGTTCGCGGACTTTGGCGACCTTCTTGACGAAATAAATCAATAATCAAAGTGGGGCCTATGATCCAAGGGCATGGATATTACTTACACGTTTAAACATTCACCCCTCCTAAAAGCTACACTTTAGGGATGCCATACCGGGAAGTCAAAGTGGGAAATAACGTTGTCTATCAGCCCCCAAAGCCTCGGCGTGGGGCCTATGATACATGCAAAAACCATCTCGGCTCCAGGTCTATCAATCAGGCCTGCATTTTAAATTTTAAGACAATAATGACCTCAGAAACTTAGGTTTAATCAGAGTGCAAACTTCTATAATAGACCCGAAATACATGATAGTACCGCCCTTTTTTAGAGCGTTCCGAGTAAAAATGTTTAAATTTCAGAATGTTTTCTTTACTTGTCTCCTAAAACCTACTTACACACCAAATTTCAAGATTCTACTCCTTCGGGAAGTGATGATGAGTCAATTTTTTGGGTATTCTAAATTTAATGTTTTAGCTTAGATTAGACACTATCGGAATGTGTGTTCTTTATGTAACGACGTTTATCTAGAATGTTTTTTTTCAAGAAAATATAAATACATTTTTTTTCTTAGGTCTTCAACTTTAGGCGAGTTACAGACACTTTTGGAATAGTTAAATTATTGTATTAACCTTATGTGCTTTAGTTTTTATCATATTTTTTTACGTATTGACAGTATATGACAAATTCAGATGACTCGTATTAAGCTATGACCAAATATTGGTAAAGGCAATTCTCACTGTTTCTAGCTAACTAATTAATAGTATTGATAAACCAGCATACAATTTGCCAAAAAATATTTGCATAGATAAAAATAAGATACAACTTTAAAAATTATTTTAAATATTTTATTAAAATTGGGAGTATACATTTTATTTACCGCATGAATTTAACTTTGTTTATATACCTATCCTCCATCACATCCCTTTTTAAACCCAAAAATGTTTATGTCTATTTGCCGAACATAGCTGAAGGCTTAACTACACCTTTAAAAGTAAACACTTACCACACCATTTTGAACACTAAAGCCTAATTGGTATTTTGTGTCGGGTCGCTTAATCTTCACCTCAACTACCGGTGCACAAGGAACTACAGTTAATTTGACTACAGTTTGATTTTTGGAATTCTTAATGTACGTCTGACATGTCGACAATGGAAGTCCTACGAGACTGACGCCATTTATGGCGATAATCTGATCACCTATATTTAGCTGACCACACCTCGCTGCTGCGCCTGCTGGGGCTAAATTGGCGATTACTACAGTGGGCAGCATCGAGCCCCAACCTGATTCTACTATTACTACTCCAAGAATCTCGCCCTTAGCTTTGGGTACCACAACCTTAAAAATGCATAACAAAGAATATTAAAACACTTAGGGGCTATAAGTAATGTATTACCTTCAATACCACTACCATCTCGAACTTTCATTATCTTTATTTGTTGATTGTTAATCAACGTTTTGGTTTACTAAAAACTACTCCTAAAAGCTATATCTTATATACTACTCGTTGTTTACGCAAATACCCGAAGCTTTACCCATTTTTCAGGAACCCTGAGCACAAGGTAATCTTTAAAATGGCCAAACAAGCAATGTAATTGGCTACATTGGAGATTTAAGAAATACTTAACGCTAAGGGTTCCTTATAATTGTTAGTGCAAACGGCTATTAGAAAGGTTTGGACTTTAAATGTTGTTTTAATATTATACCTGTTTCGGATTCTACGGATTTTTTTTCGAAGTTCCTTTAGGATACATTGTTAGGAATCTTTAATCTTACTGAGACTTGTTTAAGTTGGAGTTTTTTTATCTTGTTCTGATGTTTGTTGTAACTGTTCTGCTTCAGATCCCTAGTTCAACTAACAATTTCTTCTTGCAGAGGGAGATTCCTTACTGTTACATAAGATTACTGCAACGATGTAGAGTGCGAATGACCTCTGGTTTCGTTCCGTTGGAGTGACTAGCATTTTGGTGTAAGTATCGTCTAAGGTGAGTAGGTTTTCTGTATACCGAGGTTTGTATATGTCCATTATGTCGTTTAACTAGAACGTCGGAAAAAGATAGTGCCGAATTTTGCTCCTTTTCCATTTTTAATGTAATACTCGGCCGAAAGCAATTCAGATATTTGAAGAAAGCTTGGAGTGCTTCGTCATTACCTGTCCATACAATGAAAGTATCCTCAAGCTGTGGGTACTTTCGTAAGCAACAAATAAAAATTAGAAGTAGTTTTGAGTTATCACTTAAAACAGTTGGATTTGATACAAATCGTACCCATTAATAAATAAAGACAATGTTCTAGTGTTATTGAAACCATAATATTGTTTAACACTTTTAAAAAACCATTATTACCTCTTTCTGCATTTCTTTTTTAGCAAACATTTGCAGCTCGTCACCAAATATTTCTTGGGAATTAAGCACCTCTTGGTAATCCATTTCTTTAACAAAACTATGGTCCTCATTCCATTCGCTTTTAAAAACTCCATATAAGCTACCTACAAAAAGTGATAAACGTATTACTAATACTGATATTAGACGTCGTTTAATCAGTAATATGATTTTTTATTCTTTACCAGCAATTCGATTCATTACGATATATTTATTTAAGGATAAGCAATAAAAAAATCTGTATTTTACTAAAAAATGTGATGTTTTGATTAAATTACGTTCTTCTCATTTATTTTAACTTTTCTTGGTAGCAAAAAAACACCCTTTCTTACAATTAATATCATTTAAATAAATTTAAAACCGCAAAAAAAAAAAAAAAAATATATATATATATATATATATATATATATATATATATATATATATATATATATATATATATATATATATATATATATTATATATATATATATATATATATAAAATTTTTATATATATATATTTTTAAAATTTTTTTGTAGGACGTCTCTAGATCCGCGCCTGTAAGGGGCATAGGTGTGGGGGTGAAAAGGGATTCGTTTTTTTGTGCACTTGCTAAATTCCATAAATTTTTAAGAAATGTGTCTTTGAAAGCAACATTTTTGGTTTAAAATTTCATTTCTATTAATTAAAAATATAAGAACTAATTGTATTAAGACCTCCCTTTCTAAATTCACCTACCACTGTGTACATTTTTTTAAATATATGAAAGTTATCAAATTTTACTTTGAAAAACGACTTAGATGTATGTATCTACATAAATCATCTTTTTAAAACTAGATAAACGAGAAGAGATGAAAGGATATTTATCTTATTTCGTCTCGCGGCAACACTAAAAGAAAGTATTCTTAATTATTCATTTTTTTACTAATTTATGCAACTTGTACATTGTTTTTTAAAAACAAGAAACCAAAGTTAAATTAAGTCAAAACACAGATTAAATAATAAACCGAAAATACCAACCTGAAACGCTTGTCCTATTGATTGAGCTATAAATTGAGCTTCCTCACTTTCAAAGACATGGCAGATCATTTTTGGTGTTCTGTTTATTTTGGGAGCATCTTCAACTTCGTGTGGTACAAACCTTCGTCTAGCCATTAGGACGACCAAGTCGCCGATATCCGCGATGTATGAAATTGTCCTTAACGCGTGATCCATCATGATTTCTTTAAGATCAGTATTTAATACCTATAAACAATGGATACTTATAAAATAGGTACCTATATTACTTAAAAAAAAGCATTGTGAACTGGACCTACACACGCTGTGTAATATGCAGGATGGGGAAAGATGATAAATAATGCAACCTCCACAATTTTTATCTATACCTAAAGTCCAAAATTTCTGTCAGTGACTCATTTAATACCGGCCACCCAACCGACGAAGCGGCTGAATAAAAATCTAACACTGGTAAATGATTTTTAAGCCTATAATATAACAGTGAACCGGCCAAAAGTTTCATCGCCACGTTGTCATAATTCGCGAGAATAAGTAACCAGCCAGCGATGGGATTTAAAATAGCACGCCAATATGTATTGAAATCATTGTTATCGAGAAGACAATAAATGTGGCAACACACATTCCTTAGTTTACAACTTGAAGAGACTTGAAAATATGCGTATCGACAGGGTTTACGTGCTGTTCGATGATTTTATTTAGTTATTATTGATTATGGACAGATTTTGTAAGTTTAAATTTTAATTGCTATACAGGGTATTTTCTAAATATTGTAAATTTCTAGTAATAAAAGTATATAGATATTGTTTTGAGCCAATTTTATTATAGTTTATCTTATTTAGTGTATATAATTGTATATAAAGATTTAGTGTTGTTAGGTGCTTTTAATTCAGTAAACTATGAATATTAACCAACCTTTAACTAGTAATCCGCCTACAAAAAAAAGTCAGTTAACGTTAAAAGAACGAATAATGGTAAAATGTTTACCATGGGATTCTGGAACGAAATTCTGAACTAACCACTTTGGATGCTGCAGAGATATGTGCAACTTTAACAAAAGTTTTTTTTGCGTCCGGTATTCAGAGTTTTAAAGAGGGAAATAAACAATATTAGTTTATTCGGATACTGGAAATTGCACTTTTCCTATTGTTTACCTTTCTTTCATTGAAACTGAATCAGAAGTTGTTTTTTGGCCGCCTCTTATAGTATTTCAAAAGAATAATAATTAAATTTTTTAATTACATTTTACGACATATTCCTTTAAATTCTGTCATTTGCACAAAAACATATTTAAAAAACTCATACTATTTTAATATTTTAAAAAAATCACTTAAAAAGTACGAAAAAAAAACCTCAATTTTCAATAAAAAGTAGGTAAAACGTTTAAGTCCGAATTCAACTCGAAATTCTAAAAATGTTGATCTGTTGCCAAGTTGTAATAGTTTTTTTTATGACATTTTTATAAGGTATGCGAGCCGAGCGAAGCAAGGTTTGTTGTCGCAATGTTTGATCAAAAATATCCACTAAATATGGAACTCGAAAGACCCGAAATAGTTATTGGATTCCACAAGATGATAATTTTAGGGCTTTCGTGTTCCTTATATAGTGGATATTTTTGAAGAAGCAATGCGTGCAAATATCTTATTTAATATTGAATTTGCAAGATCGGTGGTGAATTGGCAAGTCGGTGTAATTTGGATTGTCTATCGTTCTGTTATTACATCTTTTTTAATTTATGTTAAGACTGAAATTTTATTATTTTTTTTCATGTAGCAACATAAAATCGGAGAAGGTAAAATTAAAGTAAAAAATGTAATTTTTTTGGAAAAACTATGAGAAATCGCCAAAAAAACTCAAATTTGTGTTCTATGACCTCAAAATAGGAGGTGTGAAAAATTTAGCAAAAAAATACATTTTTAATTAATTCGAAAAATAACCAAAATAATATAGGCTTGTTACTAATTTAAAGGGTTGATGGAAATGTGAGAAAATAACTTTTGCTTGTAAAAAATATTTTCATGTTTTGACGAAATTTTATCATTTATTTTCTAAAATGCACACGCCACTAGAATTGATTCCCCTGACGCCTCACAACCCGGGGCACTCTAAAGGCGAGCGATTGACAGAAATTTTGGACTTGAAGTATAAATGGATTCAAGGGGGTACTTTTCGGTGTCGGCTAGTTTGATGTTCACCAATTAGAAGGCGTTGTTTAAATAAAACCCGATTTTTCAAGATTTTCAACTTTGGTGGAAAGCATATATGGTAATGTTGATTAATAACATGTATATAGAAATGATACAGGGTGTTTTAAAAAATTGTAATTAATTTTTATATTTAAAATTTTGGGTGACTAGCAAAATGTGTAAATATGCACAACATTTTTATTTGTGTATTAGGAGTGCAAAATAAAATATTGCAGCTGTTTTTTTTATCTCGAGATAGTCCACGAAGGGCGAAGGCCTAAATACCAACGTACCGTGGGTGTCTTAAGTATGGTAAGATAAAGTCTATTAAAACGAGACCTAAACACTTGGGGATTTCGAGGAGAAGGCAAAACTTCTGGTGGTGGTAGGTTCCACAGTCTGGACACTTTAGGGATAAAAGAACTAACAAAGTGGAAAGTTCCGGGCCTCTCAAGCTAGACTGTAAAAGAATGCATAAAAACGACACTACGTGTCGCCTCTTGGAAGCTGTCAGAGGTGGAACTATACTGGCCAACTTCTTAAAGCAGTAGCCGAAAAATATCTATAAAAAGCGACAGATCCCCTACAGCTCGTCGTTGGATGAGAAAAAAAGGCTTTCCTGTAAGCATGGAATCATTAATAGGATAAATGGCCCTTCCATGAAGGAAATCAAGAATGCTTAGAGTTGTGGGAGACGCCATTCCCTAGACATGAGAACAATACTCTAAAAATGGTATAATTATACGATTAAAGGTACACATAGGTAATTTTACTTAAGTTTTCAATAGAAAAAATGTTAAAATTTACCCTTTCTAGCAGGGTCACTGAGCAAACCTACAGATGGAATTGCATCTCATCTTGAAAAAACACAAACTCTAATATGGTTCTGACATTGTTCTAGCGTATAATTAGCAAATTTGTAAAACTCAGTGAATCCCAAAGCACTTTACCAAGTTTAACATTTGAAAGTTAATATATTTTCAATAAAAATACCAATAAAATAGTCTAATCTATATGATTTATATTAACATGGTCCCTTGGGCATCTAAAAAACGAGAAATCGCCTTTTATTCTACTTTCACAATTATCCACCAAACAAATATTATTACCAGACATATTCAACAACTTTTTAGGGACACAATATACCAAAGCACACGGTTACAGCAAAACGATTTCTGGCGCACTGCGTATCAGTTGGCTTCACACCATAGACTGGTACGAATATATTGGAAGGCAACTAAGCTGACCTACCTACCTACCCTACGAATATATCGTACAGGCGGGGATAAGAGGGGTGCGTTTTGAGAGCCGCCACGAGTGACAAAACTCATATATTGTATATTCTTTATTTAAACTATGATTTCGCTATGGCATCAATTTAAGACGACAACGCCCTGGCATTAATAAGTCTTAATTAATCTTGAAAATCTGCACAGGCTACCGGAGAACGCTTCACACACGCACTCTTAAGAACTGATTTTCGATCTTGCTTCGGTTGCCCGCGCAGGTTAAAAAAAAACTGCACAGGCACACCTGAACAGGCCTACCTCTCCGGTAGATCGTAGCTTGTATGGCCGGCATCATAGACTAGTTCTATATTTTTTTTAACACGCTGTTTTTAAATGTAAATTCTAGTTTTATCCTTACCATAATTTTTTCTGTTGAAATAAACAAATCAACTTCCGTACTGGGCTGGCTTTCTCCATCAGGTGCCTAAAAATATTTTAATAAGTTAAAAGAATACTTTTACATATATATTATATATCTTACCAAAGCCTATATCCATTCCCAAGCAGCAATGAAAGAAAAAAAAATGTGGTTAGTAATTTAAATGCTATGGTTTGGTTAGGTCATAAGAGTCAATAATTTTAGAGTTACATACAATATAATCACAATAAAAATCTGTAACGTTAACATGTTAAAACGCAGAGTTAACCAGTACTAGTAAATGGCTACAGTGGCGTAACTACAAAATTTGGGCCCCCCTGCAACTTTGGAGCAAGGCGCCCGTAAAAATGAAAAATACCATTAAAACAAATTAATTAACAGAAAAAAAAACTCTGAATTTTGTATATAAAAAACATGTTTCAAAATACAAACTCTTATACGAAAGAGACAAATAGAAAATAGAAAAATATTCAATATACAAAACACAAACACTAACTGTAACAACAGATATAGTAAACTAGAAATCTAACAAATAAAAATAAATTAAAACTATTAAAAGTTTTTCTTCCTAGCTTTCATATCAGCAAATTGATTAATCGCTTCAAATTCAAAGGTGTGTTTTGTTTTTGAAAAACTCTTTTTACTGTTAATTAATGTTACAGTTTTATTATATTTAAGTAAAATTTTTTCCGGCTGAAAAAAGGAATCCGGCCTTTTTCGAGGCTGCTGGCAATAAATACAATAACGCCCACAAGGTAAAATGATTCTTAATTCTGCAGAAGTGGCAGCTCATAAGTAAAGGACTTTCTTCGCGACACCAAAAATGACTTTGTTATTATATTAATATATTATTATATTATTACATATACATTGAACTGAATAAGATTTTTGGCGCCACAATCCAAAATTAGTTAAAGGACCTGTAGATGAGATATCTGCATAAGCCTGCGTTTGCTTGTCAAACCAGAATATTTACTCTTTTAACGTACCCATTAATTGACTATGTATTAATTATTTTGAACACGGTGTATGTATTTTTTTAAATTGATTTTTGAAAAAGTATGTATGAGTTCAAATTTTGTTAACCTATCAAATTAAAATCAAAAAAGAATTGGCAAAAGAAAAATTAAATTGAAAACTTTTTGTTTAGTATATTGGCATCGTGTATATTGTTTTTGTACTTTAATAGTGGACAACTTAAAATGTTAGTGAATTATTCACTGTCTACTGTCACTTTATTATTTGTGGTATTTTCGACATTGCCCTCTGCGATTATTTAGACAAGACTGCTGATACATGTGTGTATCTTGTAACTCCACTAGTTTTTTTTAAGTATTGTTGTCACACACGATATTGTTGTCACATACATAAGTTGCGTAAAGGTCAGCTTAGTTATAGCAAATATGAAAAGGATTTGACTTATACCATTAGATTATATTTTTTTATTTTTTAGGAACAACGTGCCAACTTACTGCTTGGCTACATATCACGAAATACTAAAATATATAAAATATCCGTTTGTCTTACCGATATAAACACTATATAAATAGATTAATACCATGGTATAAAACCATTCCTTTATTATTTATAATAATTATAAATAATAATCACGTTTTGTTCTAAATGTAATAAAGTTTTATCACTTAATTATTTCAATTATGAATGCAAGCTTCGACTAGTTCACAGACAACAATGTCGAACCCTTCGTTTATACATATCTGTCACAACATATAGATATAAAAAACAAAGACAGACCTTGATTTTGGTAACGGCAACTTCAACCATATTTTTCTTGAATTTTTTTCGACGTTTTCTACCCCCTTCCTCGTCGACTTCGACGGAACCGAGGAAAAGTAACCGAAACACAGTGCCTGTTGCTCCAACACCACCACCACCACCGAACGGGTTCCCGTTGCAAAACGGTAATGGTTCCTCTATAGAAATATTTTTTAACCATTTTTTATAGTAATTAGACAAATTGTAACTTAATCCCAAACTAAGGTCTTAATTGATTAAATTCAAGTAATTATAAACGAAACTAAGTCGGAATGAATATTCTAATCAAAAATGGTTATCGGTCATCTTTTCTAAAATATTGCTTTCTTGTTACGCTTAACGTTGTAATTATAAAAGTTCTCATGAAGACAACAATTCCAGAACCAGTTGTTATGTTAGAGTACGCCGTGTGGTATATATGTACAGGGTCTTTGATTATATTTACGTGGCTTCTGAGGCCTTTATTTTTGAAAATGTTTCATATAAAAATTGTAGGATTTTTTCCATATTATCTTTTGAAATTATCAGTAAAAAAATATCGCAATAAAAAAATTGAAAAATATAGGCAACTTTAACTTTTTTAAATGAAATACCCTGTATATTATGCGCTACAACGAAAGATCTTTTTTCTGATTTCAAATATATATACATTAATGATATTTGGATGAACCATTTTGGAGATATTTAAGGTTAAATTATTAATAAATTACGAAAAGGTTTCATATTAGTATCAAGAAAGCCATGGAAACAATAAAGTTGTTATGTTGCTGAATTTGGTGAGGGTTTTCTCTGGACCAATAATGTTTATTTTTGTGATGAAACATTTCTGCTAAAGTGAAGAAAGACTTGTCGGTGAATAGAATTTTATTTAAAAACTTTGGATTCTGCTGCATAAACCTAGCTATTTCCAGTGCACACTTAGGTCAGTCCTGGATGTTTTGTTCAGGAAGATTCTGAACGGACATAAATTTATAAGGATAAAATTTGTAAAATTTTAGGGTTAAATTAATTTTATAATCTGTTTTATTAAGTTCAGATGCCTCATCCCAGATTGATATTTCATTATTTTCTAAAATTATTAAAAGTAGTTAGTGCTAGTCCAGTAGAAAAAGTATAATAATTATCCTGTAAAAACGAGGAAATCCAAAACTTTGTTTTCATTTCGTGCTGCAGTCCTTTTCTTCATATTAAAGCTTTTTCGTTTAATAAACTTTCTTACTATGTATTTAATAGAATTTATAGATGGTACCCGTTGTTAAGGATATAATAAGTAACATTCACTTTGCACTGTCGTCACATTATTATTGTTACCATAAAAAAGACGCATAATAGCGATTTTTTGTTCTTCTTAATAGCCCATCGACAAAAAAGCAATACAAACTACTTTTAATAGTTAAAATGATAAATTTTAACTTTTTACAATATCAATATGTTAAATTTATTAAAACTTATATTTTAAGCTTAAATATTTTAAAAAAGGTTTATCCAACTATCATCAATGTATATATATTTGAAATCAGAAAAAAAAGACCTTTTATTGTAGCGCATAATATACAGGGTGTTCCATTTAAAAAATTTGAAGTTGCCTATATTTTTCTTTTTTTTATTGCGATATTTTTACTGATAATTTCAAAACATGATATGGAAAAATCCTACAATTTTTATATGAAAAATTTTTTCTGTCTTCAAAAATAAAGGCTCCAGAAGTCACGTAAATATAATCAAAGACCCTGTACGGTTCTTTGGCCTTTATTGCAAGTTGTGTAAACAATGACCATATCAAAAACATTTTAGCTGTTTCTTCACCGTTGAATACAGGGCATGCAGAGGTGCGTCTGGAAAAGTATCAATTCGCGTTGATTTTATATCGCTGCAAATGTATTCAGCGGTAAACCCGACCTAAACAAAGAAGTTCCATACTAATGACAATATCCAGGAAAACAAATTTTGCTGTTTAAAAATGTAATAAGATTAACCTCGAGGTGGAATTAAGCGAAAAAACTTAACAGAAAGCTTTTCCCAAAGCACTTGCAAAACACAGCCAAAACTTGAATAATTCTTTGAATTTTAAAAAGGTTTAAAATCGCCGATCAGACGAATAGCTCTCTTCTAAATCAAATACAGCAACTCTAGAATAAGTCTATGAGCAGAGAGGCAAATATGCAATAAGTATTCCATAATGGTGCCAGAAACTCTTTTGAATTTGCTCTATGAATAATGTTTTTATGGTCTGATGAAGTTACATTTAAAAAATAATAACAACGTTATAAAATAACAGCAAAACACGTTTTTAATATAACCATTCGTATCATCATAAAAATATGAAAAAAGTTGAGTTAAATTACAATTTAATCATAATTAAAATAAAATAATGGTTAAAAAACGGCTTGATGACTAGCTCTAAAAACTTTTTTCTTGCAACAGTTTAATTCATATTTATGTGTACCATATACAGGATTCTTTTAAAATACAAGGCAATTTTCGGTTAACGTTTTTAACGGTTTTTTCTCGAAAGTGCATTTCTGTACTCCTGTAAACAGATTTATTTCTTTTACTTTTACGAACCCATTAATACTTCAACTCGGTCTATATTTTTTATATTTTCATTTTCTGCATAAACTGTAAAAAAAGTGTTATATGGGCTGTCACCAAGCCAAAGATGCTTACCATCATTTAATGGTTGCATTGGTTGGCACACATTTTCAGCTATCAATTCGCATTGTGGAAGTGAATTAACTTGAGACACATCTTCAAAACTCACACATTCGGAACTACTAAACGCTGTGCACTGAGGTTCGTATGTTTGAACCATTTGGTTGGATGCCTCCTAGAATTTATAATGCTGGCACAATCAGCAGTTTAAAAATCTTAAAAGAGACACAGACATATCTTAAAGAATATTGTACTAGTAATTATTTTAATTTATTTAATTTTAGGTGAAACAAAGTCTTTAGATTTTTTTTTGAATCCCACTATGCATTTTGTATCGTTAGGTAATTTAGAAAAAATAAATTAATTAAAAAAACACCATTCTAAAGATAAAATAAATATGGGTTTTGGGCTTGGACGAATCCAAAATAAAGTTCCTTCCAGATTTGTCCCCTTGATTGTACGGGTCATCTTAAGGGGTGTTTACTTTAAAACAACATATGGGCTCAAAGACCCAGAATGATATTCAAAATTTTGTTCGAATAGCCCGAGAGCTGGCAGCAATTTTTGGGTAGGTATTTGAGGCAAGCTGAAAACTTGTCATATACTTCTCCTTTTAACCCCCAACACGGAACTGCAGACCTGGCTGGTGAGTAGCGGGGCTAAATCAACCCCTAAATTGTTAAAAATAATTTTTTTTTCAAAAAATGTATTTGAGGCAATTTTTATATGTTGTAGTTGAATGTTTAAAGAATTAAAAAAAAATAAGCCAGACGATTTTGTCGGGGTTTTAACCTTGCCAGGCGCGTGCAAAAATGTTTTGCAAAAAATATAAAAGATGTATTTGAGGCAACTTGAAATTTTAATATGGTATTATTTATAACTAAAAAAAAAAGATTCTCAAAAAGACAGATCATTTTGGTGGGACTTTCCATATGCCAGGTGATCTAAAAAATTATGTATAGGGGCGACTGAGTAGCGCTATAGACAAGCTGCTGTAGTGTAAGAGAGAACGTTTATCGGCAGCTGTCTGCGTTCTTACTTGCCGCGTTACTATTGGCTTTGGCAAGGTCACGTCGCTTACAGTAGCCATAAGGTTTCTAGTCGAAATGTCGGAGTAAAAAAATTAGAAATTTTGTGAATTTCTGCTAAAAATGATTTAAGTAAAATTTACTGTGTTTATTTGTGTGTGCTAAATGGACACATTTTTTGTGTTATTTTTTTATCATAAAAATTTGTTATTTAGTCAGTTTTAATACAAATTTAAATGTAATGAATTACTTAAATATTTAACATTAGAGCAAAAATATTGTTTTTTTACAAATCTCAAGATACATTTTTTTTAGAAAATTAATTTTAAAACAACTTTTGTTTCAAAATTTTTTTTCAAATTCAGATTTTTGCAGCTACATTCAAAATTTAAAAAAATTACTTTTTTTGTGACAGTATTCAAACTTAAAATTTATACAGAAATTAAATATTTTTTTCATTTAAAAATTTATAAAGACTAACGTATTAAAGAAATTAATGATTACAAAAATATAAAATCACAAAATCAGATTTATTTAAATAAAATAATTATACAACTAAAGAATTATCCTGAGTACAAAAATATAAATAACACCAATATTTATACGATTCAGAATAACGACTCCGAAATTCCGACTAGAAACCTCATGGCTATTGTAAGCGACGTGACCTCGCCAGTGCCAATAGTAACGCGGCAAGTAAGAACGCAAACAGCTGCCGATAAACGTTCTCTCTTACACTACAGCAGCTTGTCCATAGCGCTACTCAGACGCATTTATACACCATATTTTAGATCACCTGGCATATGGAAAGTCCCACCAAAATGATCTGTCTCTTTAAGAATCTTTTTTTTTAGTTATAAATAATACCCTATTAAAATTTCAAGGTGCCTCAAATAAATTTTTTATATTTTTTGCAAAACATTTTTGCACGCGCCTGGCAAGGTTAAAACCCCGACAAAATCATCTGGCTTATTTTTTTTTTAATTCTTTAAACATTCAACTACAACATATAAAAATTGCATATTGCCTTAAATACATTTTTCGAAAAAAAAAATATATTTTTAAAAATTTAGGGGTTGATTTAGCCCCGCTACTCACCAGCCAGGTCTGCAGTTCCGTGTTGGGGTTTAATAGGAGAAGTATATGACAAGTTTTCAGCTTGAATCAAATACCTACCCAAAAATCGGTGCCAGCTCTCAGGCTAGAACAGTCATAAGTATTGATTTCTAGTCATTCGGGATGATAGAACCCTTAACGAAAATATTTATTTTCTTAAGCTGGCCTTTAGCCCGATTTTGATAGTAAGTAAAGCAGTTGTGCGGTTATCTCTTTCACATGACTTTCAGTTGTTTATGGATAAGGACACCATAAATTCTGTTCACTTTAATGTCTTAAAAAAATTATATTTGCTGTTGCGTAAAAATTCTGTCGATTCTCATCATCTGCTTATAAGATGATAGATCCTGCAAAGCAAAAGAATCGTGTAGGCGTTACTTTTCAGAATTACTTTAAATGACATAAATATAATACATTCACAACTGTAGCCGCTTCAAAAAAGCTTGAATTTTTCTTTTGACAAAATATTTCTCCCATTCTAACCAGGATACAGGTTATGTACCATATGTATAATCAGACACTTCTTGGAAAACTGTTTTCAGGTCTGGGATATGGCTTTCCCAGAATACCGAGCATTCTTTATTTAATCCAGAGAAAAGCCTTTTCACTCTTTAATGACCCTACTCTCAGGTTCCTTCTCTTGTCACGACGAGCTGTAAAGCACTTGTTTCTCTTTATATGTGGGTATTTCCTGGGTTTCCTCTTGAAGGAATTAATCACTGTAATTTTTCTATTAACAGTTCCAACACGAAACTCCACTTTCATGCATGGTTTAAATACACCTAGAAATTCCCCGAACTTTAATTGCTCCTACCTTTCACCTAATTCTGCACCCTGCTGCCTGCAAAGATCGTCCTTTTCCTTCAAAATTTCATATATCATTACGGTGTTAATAAACTGCCCCTTATTCTACTTTAAAGATACATGCCGCATTACTTAGGCGAGCCTTAAACAGGTGTCTCCAACAGTGCCTCTGAGAAACAGGGCGACCTCTCAGAGTATCTAGCCTTACTGCGGTAATGCGGGGCTCTGCCGTGGTGGACTATTACTTCCCTAGCTCCAAACAGAAAGCGGACAGAACCGCTTTCATAAGAAAAAAGTGACAAAGGTGCGCTGACCGAAACGGATAAATCCGTTTCGAGAGGTGCCACTCAAGGTCACAAGCAGACAAAGGTGCGCCGACCGAAACGGGTGAATCCGTTTCGAAAGGTGCCCTAAAGTCACCGGCGCCTGTTTCACGGGGAAGGGCTAATCCATCCCGAACAAACGGGTGCTTAGGAAGGGATCCCTGAATCCAAACAGAAGGGGGACAGAACCGCCTTTATAGGGAAAAGGATTCCCTGGCTTTAAACAGAAAGCTGATAGGACCGTTTTCATAGGGTAGGGCCGGAGATGCGGCCTCAGAAAGAACATCTGGTTCCTGTAACAAGGACCTGGTAGCTTCCCACGTCACTAGGTCGAGAGAGGAGCGCATGACGGATCTAACAGTCTGCTCGTCATCCTCTCCAGGAGACAGGGACACCAGAACACATCAGAACACATATTGTGCTCGTGTCCGGTAGCGACACGAGTAAGAGGAGATGTAAGAACTCTCTCTCAATCTGGTATCGGATTCATTAGAAGTCTGATCCTATTGGGAGAAATATAAAAAGGTGTGAGCCACAATAGACCGAGCGGTCGCAGTGAAGGGCGTAAAAAGTCCACTCATTTAAACCTACTTAGGCGATCAGCCTTCGTGACTGTCCTAAGATTTAAAGTAACAACGCAAGCAGATAAATTGGCAAATTAGTGCTGCTATATAGTCCAAATCGCCTGAAACCCATAATACTAATATGAAAACAGGTAGTAAAACTAATACAAAGTCAAAATTATGGTGTAAAAGAAGGATAAATTCGAGGTATCTACCAAGTAAGAAGGACCGAGAATATTAGATCCGCCTAAAAAAGAACGGACTACTTGAACAAGACAGAACACCAGAATAAGCTGTAATTCCCAATTATTAATCATCCAACTAACCTGGAAAGAAGGGTTTCACGAATTTGTGCTATATCAACTTTAAATGCGTATTCTTTTTAATAAATGGTGTGTGAAAGATTTACACTATTTTTTCTATGTACAAGTTAACCAAAATATTCATACGATTCAATTTTTTTTAGGACTAAAAAGTAATATTTTAATATTAGTGGTCCTTAAAATTTTAAGATTTATTCTCACGCAGTGGAAACCCGTTCATCATAATCAGTCGGTGACAAAAAAGCCCAGATAATGTTTAATGCAGAAAAAAATATTCTGCCCATTAAAATATTGTTATAAAAAATATAATCAGAAACCTATTTTTATTGAAAATTTATACCAAAAAATCATGTGGACAATAGAAAATGGTAGTGGGATCCAGTGTTTTTAATAATTTACAATTGTGCCTGCACTGAATTAAGATTATGCACTTTATCCCTCTAATATTTAGTTCTAACTAAACATATATACATTCATAGTTTAGACACTTAATGCAACTGATCTAAATGAACTATCAGGAAAAAATTTAAAAGAGTAATTACCTGGTACAGTTTAAATTTTTAACACTTTTTTATTTTCAAGTAACTTTTAAACCAATTTCTCTGCAAATACGTGTTTAGTAATGTATATGTATACCGGGTGGTGCATCGCCAGACTGGCCATAGGAAATCCCATGTAAATTTTGATACATTGAAATATTGGCTCCCCTATTGAATTTACAACAAAATTGTATTACACTATTTTAAAGACGTTGATAAGATTAGCTCACATTCTAAATTTCTTTTTTTTTCTGATAAGGCAATTAAAAGTTATTTAAGAAAAACTATTTGTAAAATCGTTGCACACCTGCTACATACCTTAATGAATCCACCAGTAATAAATAAAATGTCTTGTCAACTTTTAATTGACGTTTTACTTTGTGTTAGATATTTCAAAATGTTTTACAGTATTGAAGAGAAAATAACAATGATTAAATGGTATTACATAGAAAATAGTTATCGAAGAGTACCCGACATGTTCTCTACGTTTTTTCCTGACAGACACATTCCAAGTAAGACAACAGTTCAAAATATCGTTTATAAGTTTGAGACTGTTATTAATAAATGCAACTGCTTAGAGCGAAATAATAATGTACTCGATGGAAGAGCTCAAGAAAATAAAGCCGATTTAGATGTTTTATCTCATGTAGAAGAAAATAAGGGAATTAGCACCAGGCTTCTTGGCAAAGTTGTAGGAAAGGATCACAGCACAGTACTACGCAAATTAAAGAAATATAAAAATCATCCGTACAAATATCAAAGACATCAGGAATTAAGGGAAGGCGATGAAATCCGAAGAGCAGATTTTTGTTTTGAAGTTATGGAAATGGCGAATAACGATAGGGACTTCTTACGCAATATTTGTTTTAGTGACGAATACACCTTGTATCTGCAAGGACTCAATACCCTCAAAAGGTAAACGTTTGGGCGGGTATATTTGGACATCGGATTATTGGACCTTTTTTCTTGAATCACAATTTGGGAACAGAAACTTTTTTAGAACTATTACAAAATCAAGTGGGGCGGCATTGGAAGAAGTTGCACCTGACAATCAAGACATTTGCTTTCAAATGGATGTTTGTCCTGCACACAATTCACGAGAAGTAAGGGAATATGTTTAAAATGTTTTCAATGGACTCACTATAGGACCAAATTACACCATAAATTGGCCAGCTAGGTCTCATGATCTTTCGCCAAACGACTTCATCCTTTGGTGTCAATTTTACAAATTTCAGTTATCAAAATTTAGAAGAATTAAAAGTTTCAATTTCAGCGGCGTGCGATCGGCTATCGGCATTTCAACTTCATAATGTAAGAACTAAATTTTATAACCGTTTAGGATATTGCTTAGCAGTAAACGGAGGTCTGTTTGAGCATCTAATTAAAAAACATTAGCTTTTAGTTTCAATGTGTTTTGTTAAAACGTATTTTTAGACAGTTTTTAAGTGTGTTTTTCACTTTCCTATAAAATTGATTAATTATGTAAAAATCTCATTATGTAGTTCAATGTAATTACTTGTATTTATTAAATGATTACAACCATTATTTTCTCTTCAATACTGTAAAACATGTTGAAATAACTAATACAAAGTAAAACGTGAAATAAAAAGTTGACAAGACATTTTATTTATTACTGGTGGATTCATTAAGGTATGTAGCAGGTATGCAACGATTTTACAAATAGTTTTTCTTAAATAACTTTTAATTGCCTATCAGAAAAAAACGAAATTTTGTATGTGAGCTAATCTTATCAACGTCTTCAAAATAGTCTAATACAATTTTGTTGTAAATTCAATAGGGGAGCCAATATTTCAATGTATCAAAATTTACATGGGATTTCTATGGCCAGTCTGGCGATGCACCACCCGGTATAAGAAAAATACAATTTTTAAAGTGCGCACATGTCGGAACTAAAGTACGGCTGTCAGACAAGAAAACCTAACCTAGAATAAATGACACAAACAGTTATAAATTTTAAGATCAAGTGTAATACTAAAACTGATAAAGAAGGGTTTTCTAACATTTTATCTATTCACAACTGTTAATGCACTTAAACAGTTAATCAAAATCAGCTCTTTTTTTTTAAATTGAAGTATCCAATTACTAGATATTGTTGAGAGCAGTGCTTTAAGCACAAATAATGACTTAAATAGATTAGCAACTAGTCTATTTAATTTGTAATACTGTTGTAATCCACTACAATTAGTACGTAATTTACAAATTGTTGAATAAAACAATTATTTTCTTAGTTAGATTATTAATTTTTTCTACAGAATATTTGTAAAAATGATTTTTTTGGCCATGAATAATTAAGTTGATATCCAGAAAAACAAATTTTAAAGTATTTTTTTAAAACACTTTCGTATATAAAAGAAAATACAATTTTTGCTAAAACTATTTGGCTAACTATTATTTTTATCTTGGGACAGTCCACGAAGGATAAAAGTCTATATCTCTATATAGTGAAATAACAGGAATGGAAGCGGTAATAAATAAACAATTACTCATCTTAACTAATCTTAAAATTTTAAACAGACCGTATTGCCTTGCGCAAAATTGCTGAGAATTCTGTTGGCAGGTGTGGAAATAAATTAACTCTATTTCTGTTCAGTATAATAGTCAAAACATATTGGCCAATAAATTTTAAAAACATTCTGATCCTAAAAAAAACATGTGATTAAAGATGAAATGTTAGCGATATTATTAGAGTATTTTATTTATAGCAAAAGTTTCATCAAATTTAAAAAAAACCTAACTGGTATACAATATACGTATTTTTTGTGTTACAGCTAGTCCATGGATATGTAAACAAATTTTGATAATTTCTAACTAGTGTTTTAGAGGATCTAGCTAAGAACAGATTTTTATTATATGGTATTACACGGTTTGCCCACTTGTAAATGCTGAAGGCAAGAAGAATAAATAAGCGGAGGCCATTCCCATCGAGTAAATGGAACGAATAGAGGCCTGGATGGTTTCAGAAAACATGGACAAGGGCCCAAAGGAATCTGTGGGTTTTTTTAACTACTCTTAAAAACCTTTATAAATATAAAATTATAATCCTAACACTGTTTGCATAGTTTTATCTGTCTTTAAAGGAAAAATGCTGGAGCCCGGTAAAACTGATTTGCAGAGATATTGGACAGGTATTATCGTTAGTTTTATTTTTGCTGTTTTAAACTTTATTATGCGTTTAAAAACATTAAAATAATTAAAATAATTTGCTAGACAAACAACAAAGGAAAATAAGTGCCTCTATATGTACAAAAAGAGATATAGCCCAGTCTGTAGGTAATTTTTATGACTTTAATTTGTAACAGGTCAAAAGGTATTTAAAGTTGTATAAGGTGATTACCTGAATATGACTATATAGTTTTAGACTCGAAAAAAGTGTGCAGGGGTGGGGGTGGAGGGTTAAAAGTGCTAAAAACGTGTTTTTCGCTTCTGCAAGCGCCATTGTTAATTTCAGAGGAATACGTCCGGAATTTTTTTTTTTAGGTATTAAAAAACCTATAATTTGAGCCCGGCTAAAATTTATTTGGTACATTTGTTTATAAAAAATGCAAAAAAAACCGTTAAAAATAGCCATTTTTGAAATGTTAATAATTATTGCAAAAATATTTTTTATCCATTTCTGTCATTGCAAAACATAGGTTTTTTAATTCTTAATTAAATGAGAGGTTCTAAAGCATGATCGGATAATTTTTTGCTAAGATAATTGAGTTTTACTGATTTTAGAGCCCTAATCTAGTAGGCTATATCTTTTTTGTTTATAAATATTTTAGGTATTATAAACTGTCTTTTGCTTTTTCAACACCCTTATTATTTTACTAATTTAGATCAACGAAATAAAAAAATAATATTAAGTCCTTCGTTTTGAGCCTTGAAAAAAGGCACTTTTTTGTGTTAATAAAAAATTGGAGCCAGAGCGCCCTCTGCATAAGTTAAGAACTTTAAACCAAGAAATATGGAAAGCTGGCTTCAAAACAAATATTTAAAAAAAAGGAGTTATTTTATTTATTTAAATTCCAAATTACTTAAAATTTGCAATAAACATTCAAAAAAAAAAAAATTATAATTTTTAATTTTTTCCAGAATCATATCTTAAAAAAATCCTAAAAATTCGGTTATTTGATTGTAACTCGAAAAATATTGCATTCAGATGAAAAAATTATATTACTTTAATTAAAGGTTTTTTAAAAATATATAGTTTATGTCCCATTAAGTTTTGTGTATCGTTAATAGTTTTTAAGATATTGACGCTTTACATTTAAAAAATCGTTAATATCTGAAATTATGCCTTAGATTTAGTTTTTTTTAGGTTTTAGATTTATTAATTGATATGTCGTCTAAATGGGTTTCAGATAAAAAAAATAAATATAAATAAAATTAAGTTTGATTACACAGGCCCACAAAAAAAGTGGTGTGTGCTGGGTGTGGGTATAGAATTTTCTGGAGTATTTTTTTCCGCTGAACACAAATCTGAATTAAAAATTGGGGGTCAAACAGCAAATAATCAAGAAAAGGCATAATTTCAGATATTAATGATTTTTTTAAATGTAATGATACACAAAACTTTATAGGAGATAAACTATCTATTTTTATAGGACCTTTAATTTAAATAATATATTTTTTTTCATCTAAATGCAATATTTTTCGAGTTATAATCAAATAACCGAATTTTTTGGATTTTTTAAGGTATGCTTTGGGAAAAATTTGAAAATTAATATTTTTTTTATTTTTGAATGTTTATTGCAAATTTTAAGTAATTTGGAATTTAAATAAATAAAATAACTATTTTTTTAAATATTTGTTTTGAAGCCAGCTTTTCATATTTCTTGGTTTAAAATTCTTAACTTATGCAGGGGGCGCTCCGGCTCCAATTGTTTATTAACAAAAAAGTACCTTTTTTTCATGGCTCAAAACAAGGACTTAATATTATTTTTTTATGTCGTTGATCTAAATAAGTAAAATATAAGTCTTGAAAAAGCAAAAGACAGTTTGTAATACCTAAAATATTTATCAACAAAAAAGATATAGCCTACTAGATTAGGGTTCTAAAATCAGTGAAACTCAATTATCTTAGCAAAAAATTATCCGATCATGCTTTAGAACCTCTCATTTAATTAAAAATTAAAAAACCTATATTTTGCAATGACAGAAATGGATAAAAAATATTTTTGCATTTATTATCAACATTTCAAAAAATGGCTATTTTTAACGGTTTTTTTTGCATTTTTTCATAAACAAATAGACCAAATCAATTTTAGCCCGGCTCAAATTATAGGTTTTTTTAATACCTAAAAAAATATTATTAACGTATTTCTCTAAAATTAACAGTTGCGCTTGCAGAAGCGAAAAAACCGTTTTTAGCACTTTTAACCCTCCACCCCCCACCCTGCACACTTTTTTCGAGTCTAAAACTATATAGTCATATTCAGGTAATCACCCTTTACAACTTCTAACACCTTTCAACCTGTTACAAATTAACGTCATAAACAGCCCTTATTTTTACGTACAGACTGGGCTAATAAGCATTCTAAGCATATCAAATAGGGGATAGTGCGACATGTCGTATAGGATACCGCATTTCAAAGTTTCCTATTCTAAAATTTGTAATAGAAAAAACTAAAATAGAATAAAATATGAATTTGGCCATTTATTTTATAAAGAACAAAACCAACTGTTGGGAGAGGCAGATTACCGTTAGAATTGGCAGTAAATTGTTTGGTAAAGTGTTCAACCTTTTATTTGGCGGTTGAAACAATTTCATCTTCGAAGGATAGGGGTGGACAAGAATTAATAAAAAAGTTTTGAATGCAGTTTTTGGCAAAGGACACGAAGAATTTACCGAAATTTGTCAATTTTCAGAACTAGGATCTTAACTTTTTATCAGCTTGCATTCTTAAAATTCTGGCTTCATTGCATGATTTAGAAAACCACGGGTATATATTAAATAAAAATTATCGTATTTAAAAAACGCCTAATTTTATTATATAAAATATATAATTACTAATAGGTTTGTTCCAACAAGCATCCGGTATCGTTTCAAACCGTTTTTTAATTGTTTTTTGGTGCGCTTCGACGCATGCGCGGACTTAAAATAGTTTCGTGACGGTACAAAAAGTAACAAACGTTGGATCGCTTTGCGGATCGTTTTCGGGACTGTCAAATCAAAAGGTCAAATGTATTTGGATTTTTTGTTTTGAAAAAACAACCCTACTTTTTTTGTGATCAAAGTCAGCAAATATCACTTATAATATCGTCACTCATCTTTAAAGATAATCAAATGTAAAAATTAATGCTTTTGAATGATTAAACAAGCAAGGAAATAGAAAACGCTAAAGCACGATGCACGTTAGTCGCTAAATAACAGTAAACATATGAAGATAAAACATAAAACAGCTGTTAAAAATCAAAAATCCAGTGCCAAGATGTTCAATGCGCAAGTCAACCCAAACAGTTTTCAATTTGGGCGATGTATCCGAATTACCGTTCTGAAACCGTAACATAAACGATCCCAAGTTAGGTTGGTACACAAACAGGATCGTCCGATAACCGTCACGTCTCTTTAATCACTGTGCATGAGCGTGATCGTTCGGTGACGGTTTTTCGACGTGTTGGAACAAACCTAATACCAATGAAAGTGAGCGCTGTCAAGGAAGCCGTTTGTTGTCTTGTTTTCTACGGCTGACGTCGACAAAGTAGATTGCTTACTTTCCACTAGTACAGGAATTCGAATACACCGCTGTTTTGAATCACCGCGGCACCGTCTTCCTTTAAAAAACTAATTTTTTTGAGATAAGTACTTTGCGACTTAAATGTTAATTAGAATTTTCTAAATATTGTGAATTCGAAAACACAGGTAACCAGCTTAAGCAAATTATCTAAGTAAAGTCTCTCAATTCCTGAAAAATAATTTATATTACATATTACATAATACTGATTTGAAATATTTCGGCTTAGGAAACATGTTTTGCTACATCAAACCCCAAAGGTTGGGTTACTCATATTTTTTACATGTTATTCACGTGATAACTTTAACTGTAATTTATTTTTAACGGGAATGTGTTGATTTCCGTAAAAAAGGTTGTTTTTTCATTTTTTTGTGCTTGAAATGTTATTTTATTTGGCTTTGTAGATATTTTTCTGGTATATCTCTCGTATCATTTGTTTTGTAAAACAAAATTAGTATTTTTTATAGTTTACTAAGAATTATTAACCTAAAACATTCAGGCCAATCATTACCATTTCTGGCATATATACTTTTGAAATCTCATCATAATATTTAAAATAGGAACTATAAATGCACTAGATATAAAACATGTAACTGGCAACAAGGCAACCAACCAAGAAACGCACATTAAGCGTGCATTTAGGTCACAGAGTAGAGAGGAAATATGGGAGTTATGTAACATAGTTTAAAGCTATTAGTTAAAATTAAAGTTAACTCTGCAAAAATATTTGCAAATAGTAATTTTAGGAACAAGAACCGGAATATTCGCTCATTTTGTTATTAGTTAAAGGTATAAATATTAAAGTATGGGCGGTACACTATCTATACGATACTTTATGCAAATAATTTTGCATTAATAATTAAAAATTATAATTCGCCCAAAGTTAAAGAGCCGCGACCAAAAATCGGATAAAATACCCCAAGTTTACTTACTAAACTGTTATATTTTAATGGATTGAACCTCTTTTTATCAAACTATTGCAATACTCTTATCTAATTTAGTGTCAAAAATAAGGAAGTTTTTTATACAGTGTGTCCCAAATTGGGCCTACATGTATTGGTAACT
Organism: Listronotus oregonensis; assembly: GCA_019359885.1. Taxonomy (NCBI): domain Eukaryota; kingdom Metazoa; phylum Arthropoda; class Insecta; order Coleoptera; family Curculionidae; genus Listronotus; species Listronotus oregonensis. The sequence goes on along the minus strand of JAHBCN010003581.1, from coordinate 12,191 downwards.
CGGGAACCATTAGAGCTACAGTGTTGGTTAAATTAGAAAAGTTTTAGACAATTTAATTGCAAAATTAAATCTGCTTTCAGATTTTATTTATCTTTTATGGTTTTTGAGATAATTAAGAAAAACCAAAATGGTGCATTTTAACTTTTGCCTGTAGCTCGCAAACTACCAATTTTACGGTTTTAAGATTACTACATTATTAGAACACTTTTTTAAGAAGAATTTAATTTAAGTAAAAATATTTTTCTAACTTTATTTGTTTTTGAGATATTTACCCAAACTTTGGATTTTCATACGGACGTCATATTGGATTTTTACCTTTTTGAAAAGAGCTCTTCAAGAGCTTTTCATTGATGTATCACAAGTCTAGGTTTTCAGATTGCCTAAGCTCTAAAAACGATAATTTTTGTTTATTTGATAGTAGGCTTAAAAAACAAATGATACGCATCTTATAATTTAAATAATGTAAATGTCAAAATTAGCGTGCATCTTTTTCTCGTTTAGAAACGCCTTCAACAAAAATTTAAGTTTTGATTATTTTAAGTATTTACAATAATGGCTCTTAATCATTCCAATGATGAAAAGGTGGATATGCTAGAAATTTATTTTAAATCTAACAGAAATACAGAAGCTGCAGGACTTGCATACGAAGAACAATTTCCGGAGCGGCAACAACCTAACCAAAGACATTTTAGATTCTTAGTTACGAACTTGTTAGCCTATGAATCTTTTGTGAAACCGAATCCCAAAACTGGAAGAACAGACAACAATTCCTAAGTCATCTGTGCATCGGTCTTTAAAAAAACACCGTTTTCATCCATACAAACCACGTATTGTCCAGGGTCTTCAGGGGAATGATTTCAATAGACGAATCACAGAAAATGCACACAATTTAGAAGAAAGACGGCTACAAACAAGGTTTGGCTTTAATGTCTGGTGTGGCATCATAGGTAATTTAAAATGCACCTTTAATTTACGTCTCACAATTTGATAAAACATTTAGTTTTCTGTTTTAGACAAGCGTTTAATTGGACCATTTATTTTTGAAGAAATTCTGAATGGAGATAGGTATTTGCTACTCCTGCAAGAACAGATTTTACCGGCCATTAGAAATACAGTTCCGCCAAATGAAATGAATAATTTGTGGTTCCAGCAAGACGGATGTCCAGCGCACAGTACCAGGGAGGTGATGGAGGTCCTTAGAAATACCTTTAATGACAACATAATCTCTAATAATGGGCCAATTGCTTGGCCAGCTAGATCACCGGACATCACACCCCCTGATTTTTACCTATGGGGACACGCAAAAAATGAGGTGTACGAGTTTTCTCCGCCCGAAACTAGGCTGGAACTAGAACACAAGGTACGGGATGTGTTTGCTTCCATAAACCGAAACACGTTACGCCGAGTAACCCGCAAGGTGTTGAAAAAATGCGAGAAATGTGTGGAAAATGGAGGAAGACATGTGCTGTGATTTTATTTTCTTTTTACTGATCCATTTTTGTTTTACAGTTGTGTTTAATTATTATCAGTTTAAGGTAATATTAAAAAGTATTAATTTTTGCAAAAAGCATCACTTTTTGTTTGTATAAGTTTTGAATTTCGCTCTCACAAAAGATCCATAGGGTAACAAGTCCATCACTAAGAATCTTAAATGTCTATGGTTAGGTTGATGCCGCTCCGGATGCGTATTATTTGTTTTTTATGAAACGGGGCGGCCATTACGCAGTCTAGTCTAAGCCTACTATCAAATAAACAAAAATTATCGTTTCTAGAGCTTAAACAATCTGAAAACCTAGACTTGTGATACATCAATGAAAAGCTCTTGAAGAGCTCTTTTCAAAAATGTAAAAATCCAATATGACGTCCGTATGGAAATCCAAAGTTTGGGTAAATATTTCAAAAACAAATAAAGTTAGAAAAATATTTTTACTTAAATTAAATTCTTCTTAAAAAAGTGTTCTAATATTGTAGTAATCTTAAAACTGTAAATTGGTAGTTTGCGAGCTACAGGCAAAATTTAAAAATGCACTATTTCGGTTTTTCTTAATTATCTTAAAAACCATAAAAGATAAATTAAATCTGAAAACAGATTTAATTTTGCAATTAAATTGTCTAAAACTTTCATAATTTAACCAACACTGTAGCTCTAATGGTTCCCGAGTTACCAATACATGTAGGCCCAATTTGGGAAACACTGTATAGCAATTTGGGTGGAGCACCAAAAAAAACTGTCTTATGCAAAGGTAAATTCTACTAAAGAGTATAACACTTCAAAAGTATTTTTAGTACTCTAAAGATTTTTTAAACCAACATTTAAAAATATCCCAAAGTGTAGTACTTTTTATAAATCTAGATGTGTTTTTAACTTATCTTTCTAACTAAACCTTCATTATTTAAGCAGAAAAAACTAAAACATTTTAACAAATGAAAGTGAAAATTGCATCATTTTATTGTTAATACTAATGATATGAATAATGACTTAATACCACGTGACACTTTTTGACTCGAAAAAATTCCATCCTTAAATCAAACAATGCAAATTAAAACGACTCAGACAATAAGCAACAAATATATAAACAAAATGTGTATACCATAAATATTATTTTTAGCATACTTACTAAATTACCCAATATATAAATCACCTATAAAAAAGGCGACCCAACTGGAATTCGGGCAACCCGATATTTCCGTCTTTACTCTGCAATAAGGTAGGGTTCTTTTTCGACCGTGGAAGGGGGTAAGACGTACAAAAACACTATTGATCGTTAAGACCTCTAGAAAGTCAAAAGTCAATCAACACAAAAAGAAACATTTACTACACGAGAATATTTTGTAACACCTAAATCTTTATAAGACAGAGATAAACATAAAATAAAACTCCATTAATATTTTAATTGACATGCCACTAAAAAGGATGAAAATATGCAAAATTAAGTGTAATTTCTTTATAAACAAAAATAAAATTGCATTTTTAAATGCTACCTCGTCAATAACAATATTAGCACAAATTTAATGCTGGTAATAATAAGTTTGTTAATGCCCAGCCAGGTGACCTCGTAGAAAAGCAGGTTAAAATGTCTAACTGCTCACAAAAGTTACTTTAGTCGTAGAGGGTTTGAATTCTGCGGTGTCTGATGCTACAGTGCTTTTAATAATAATACTGTAAAATTATTACGTGAAAAGCTGTCTCATTTAGGATGGTTTAAGGCCGAATGCAATTGGATAATCTCTGAAAGAAACTGTAACTTCGCCCTTGCTACATGGTAGGTTATTTAAAAGCCAAAGGCTGTATTGTACCCGACAACTGATAACCTAAGGGTGTGTGGACCCTGGTCCAACAGGATAACCGAGGAAAGTGGTGTGGAACCCAACACCACAGAAAAACGTAGTTTAATAAATGTTAAATATTTTATTACCAAAACATTACTAGACTCAAAATTAACGTTACAAGCTTAATTTTAATTTAAAGTTATATCATTTTACCATGGAAATTAAGTAATGGATTAAATTGGCCTTTGGAAACGCCGGGCATGGTTAGTAATTGGTTGGTTGGGATTACATTACCCAGACATTAATGGGGATTAGTTTACAGGTAAAGTAGTTATTTGTATAACGTCCGTGGTGGAATTGTCTGTGGCCTTGTCTAAAAGGTGCCGTGAAATGAAATATCTGCATGTCTCGGTACTTGACAGAAATGGGGAAAAATGGGTAAAACATTTAAAAACCCGGCACCCACGGTACCTAGTCTAAATTTAAAATGATCATTTAATCACTTTTTAGCATCACTAAAGTCTAAAATACAAGATGGAAAAAAAGGTCTGAATTTTTTTTTTTTTTTATTCCAAGAGTGATGTTTTTAGATATAGATATTATGTAAAGAATCGTGAGGTTTTAAGATTTTTCTTCATTTAATTGTGGTTTTTCGGCAAAATAATTTTCTATAAAAAATAAGGTTTTGTTGCATTTTTAAACCAGTTGTTTAAAAAGTAAGCAAAACATCTAAACAAATTTTGGGTACACCGAAACAGTTTTTGATAGCATTAAAAATAAAGTAATTTTTAGGCATTACTTGTTTTCCTCCCAGTATTAACTAGACTTAAATTTGCATAATTTCTAATACACTGTGTGAATTTTTTATCTAAAATCCTATTTGTTACGTTCCTAAAAAATGACCATTTCAAAACCAAACTAAAATGTAAAAAATTTGTTTTTAGTAAATAGCAAAACATTGTTTAATTTATAATAAACCTATAATTAACGTTGAATAAAACATATATAAGGTCAATTTCATTTTATTTTTGCGAATATTTTAAATGTATATAATGTATAGAGGTGCATTGTGAAAATAAATTTGTATACATGCCTTTATACAAGTATTATAATAAATCAATATGAATTTGTGCTGAAATAAATATTGTTTAAATAAAAAATCTGTAAGATCTAAAATAAAGACTGATGATATGAAAAATACATTTAACCCTATGAAAAGTGGTACTACTACCAAATTACATTTTTTATTAGTTTCTTATTTTAAGTTCTAAAAACAATTAAAGCTCTGCAAGTTATGAATATATAAGGCTTTGCAAGGACCACAAATGATAATGCAGTTTGAAAAAGTAATATTGTAAACATCCAAAGGGTTAAATGTGTTACTTTTTTATTAGTTTAAGTAAAATGTATTTACTGTGAGTACCAAAACTCCAGATAAAGACAAATTACTTATACATGTTTTTTATTCAATAACGAACTGCAAAAATATAAATATATATAGGTACATAGGTATATACAAAATCGGCATAAAATAACCTGTGCAAAAGCAAAATACTCAATTATTTTAATTTCACATAAAAAAACGCCACACAGTGGGGTGGGAAAAATTTTTGTGAGATAACGATAGCCTTATTAGGAAGTCCCCTTTCCTTTAAATACAATTTTTTATGGACTGCATAAGGGTAAAAAAAGTAAATTTAAAAATTAATAATATAGTATTTTTAAACAAACTCGAAAATTTGTACATAAAGAATGATATCAAGGACTAAAATTTACTTCATTAAAAATAGATAAATTAAACTTTAAACATGGTTTATGAAAGTAAAACTGACTTTTATCTAAAAAAATACTACCACAACTAGCAATATGACACCTGAGATCACTTTTAATGGTATTTTTTTTTAAAATTTCAATAATGCCAGGATAAGTACAATGTGATGGGAGAAAGATATGATCCCTTTCTAGCACAGTTTTTAATTAATTGTAGAAGAACCATTAATACTAGATCTTAGATCCAAAACGCCTGTTAGGAAATTACCAAATATGCACTATTAAACTTTATTTTAAAAATAATATACCATATGCACCACAAAAAAACGGGATTGCTCTCAGTTCCAAAAAGGGTTATTTTAGCTCCCATAACAACCCCAGGCAGGAACGTAAATCTTGACACTATTGGTAACATTTCGAATTAACCGGGGGTAGAAGAACATTTACAACATTTTTAAAAAATAGACAAACATTTTAAATTAGTTTTAAAATTTCAAAACAAAATAACCTAATATTTCTTTAGATATATCCAAAGGGCAGCAAATTTTTGGGAAACCTACCTTTGCAAACTGTGAACAATATTATAGAAAATAAAATTTAATCAAATGCCCAGTTTACACCTTACAAATAGTTTTCTTTGATACTTTAGCCCTAACCAAAATTAAAAACTTACCTTGATTCTGGAGACCGCCTCCTCTGCTTGCATCATTCTTGTGGTTTTCGTAGGCTGGCCTTCGCATACCAGCTGCGTTGACCCCAAATACCGCGCCCGAAACAGAACGCCTTCTATTAGGACTGATCGTTGAATGACATCTGTAAACGAAGATGATTTTTAAAGTCCCTTAATAATAGATTAATTTATATAATCCTGAACTAATAAATTATTTTATTTTAAAAGATAAATTATTTGCATAAAGTTATAAAAAGTCTTAGGCAGTATAAATTTGGCTTTTTGGTAAACTCTACGTATATTAAGAGTGCATTTACGCTACACCTTAGGGGTCTGGCGAAAGGACGCGGAGACGGTGGGCGGAGACTAACAAACTCCCACCAAGGAAGTTTAAAGGTGTATGGAAGCCCAATGCTATTTCCCATTCGATCAAAAAATGTCCAGCCCAGTATGAAAATAACTGTTAGAGTTGGCCCCGCCGATTCTGCGCAATAACAAAACTCCACGAAATATTTTAATGTGTTCCCTACTTACACACTGATAAATCAGTGTGTAGTTAGGCAACACATTATACTTTTATGAGAGCCGTAGTACCGTTTTTGGTTTTAGGTTGTCTAAGGTTTTTGGTGTAAGGGCCCGCGCTGTACCGTCAACCGTCGTCGTCTCATCATTCGTCATTTTCGTTGTGGTTTGTGCCCTTTGCGCCGTATTAGTTTCGATTGTTTTGCTTTGTGTGAGTACCTATATTTTGTGGTTGCAGAAGTTTTTTGGATTGATAAAAACCTTCTTATTCTAGTGATTAGTGTTTATTAAATTGTGACTATAATATTGTGTTTATTGTTTGCTACTTATAATATCGTAACAAAATGATTAGAGGTTGTATGGTTTTGTCTTGCAAATCCAAGGGTAACATACCCGGCATTTTTTACTTTAGGTAAGTATTTCTTATATTTAAATTAGGTGCTTCTTATGAGACGTAACGTTAGGTAACCGAAAAAATAGTAATTATATCAATTATGAATAATAGAATAATGAAAATTTCATAGAAAATAGCAGTGAGAAAAGTAACTTAGTAGTATCTTAACTTTTTTTTAGATGATTTCCACAATGTTTGTATATTTCTGTGGATTATTAAAAAGAAATAAGGTTTACATTTAGGTACTTTTATTTCATTTAATAATTTAGCACATTCTTTTGAAGGATCAAAATTATTAATTACTGGGCAGACCAGACAAATTTTAATATATACAGCTCCCTCTAATTGAATGAAAGAAATTACAATTTTATGTTAAAGTTTCTTTTTGCTTTTTCTGTATTTGTTTAAAAAGAAATTAGATTTTTGGTTTCTTAAACTTACATTATCAACTTTTTAAGCTCGACATACTGTAGACACATAATATTTAACGGATACTGTTACAATGGAAACCTAGGTACCAAAGGTTACTAAACATTTTTAACCACTGTTTTAAGTAATATAATCAAATAATTTATGTGCTACATCCGTCCGTCAATAACCAATAAATTTGAAATAACATATGTATCTTATAACGGGTTGCCAATGTTTTCAAGTAAGTTTATTTTTCATTTTTATATAATCTCATAAAAATAATTATTTTATTATAGTACTTAAAACAAATCAATTTAATAAAGAATTAAACCTTTTTATGTCTTTTCATGTTTTTTGTTACTATTATTGCGAGAGCAGACTAGCTCTCCATAATAATATCTATAAAAAAAGTATAATTTTTTAAAATAATATATCAAAATCTTTATTCTGGAGAAAAGCCAAATAATTTTTCTTTCACTGTTATTCTGTCTCATAAATGTTTGTTATTAGTGAAAAGTATATGCCTAAAAAGCAGTTATAAAAATTTTCACTTTTTAATGTACAACCAGAATCTTAGGATTAGATTAAACTCTTTTACAATATATTGCCCTTCTTTTATCACAAAATTGGTGATAAGTACATGAAACTATCATACAATGTTTAAAATTTATTTTAAAAAATCGTGTTTTTATTTATTTACAAAGATTTTTGGTAGAAATACAAAACCCACAAAAATATCGACCATTTAAATAGAAGGCTTCTTTCCATATTATATCAGATGATATAAAATCCAATATTACACAATGATTTTAAATATTCTATGGTAGTATCGTTTAATAACCAACAATTTTGTGCAAAAAATAAAAAAAACTGTGAATGCTTGAATTTGACATTTGATGATGTCAACTTTATAGATAGTAACAAAGAATTATGGAAGTCCGGTTGACCACTATTCATTGCGCAAACTCCGCGGGGCCAATCCCCTATTCAGCCGCCCTGCACGCCTGGACAATTTTGTTCTACAGTATTGGGCTTCCATACACCTTTAAACTTCCTTGACTCCCACTACCACAATTTTCGTATAGCCGCATTAAACATATTATATTTTACTTGGGTTCTTCCAAATTCGGTGTATCGATGCGATGTTGTTTCCGATTGTAAGCCTACAGGAGATAACGTTTTTCGGTAACTATTTTTCACTTAAATGACATAAATTATACACCATTTTAAAGGTAAGGAAATAATCTTTGGAAAAGAATTAAGCACTTTCTAAATAAAAACAACTTCTATTCTCTCAAGGAATTTCTAACCCCAACGACATGTGATCTAAACATTCCAAATTTTATTTAATTATTATATGCCTATTTCTTTATTTTTTTATTTTATTTATATATATTATTTTATTTTACGTACTAAATAACTGAAATTGTCTATACATATACTTTTGGTTTTTTTTTTGTAATTGCCCATATAAAACTTGTTTTTAACTATATTCTAAGTTAGACTTAGGAAAATTACTAACGAAACTTTAATGATTATACGATTTTTTAGTGAATAAAGAGAGTTTGAGTTTGAGTTTGAGATCTATGCCTGCTGTAACGGATTTTTGAAATATGAGTCGAGTTAAGAGAAAATAGTATCTAAACATAACCGATTTTAGGGTGACTTTCACTCAAGGAAATATTAAAAACTAAATCCAAATTTAAAAAACTATTACGGCACAGTATTTACATATGTTGAACTTTTGATTTTAAATAACATGTTTTTGAACATTTTGTTATATTTTTTTAAATAAGGGTAATTTACTCCTAGGCAGTTTTCAATTTTTTTTTAACTTAATCTGTATATCTTTCAATTTGTATCAATACTAACGTTTGCTAATATTGTTTATGACTATGCATCAGCTTTTATAGAGATCGAACGCTGCAAGAACAACACCAATACGTCACGGTCTCATATGGCAAACCCGTATAAAACCGTGACGTATCGGTGTTATTCTAACAGCATTCGATCTCTAAAGAATATTTTTTAACAAATTAGAAATAAAACAGTTTTTCGTTTGTTGCACACTTAATGGACCACACTGTATTTGTCTTCTATACATGCAGAAAAAAAAATGGCATTTATTGTTTGTGTTGAGAATGTGATTTTGCTAAAGCACCTACATAGGATACGTTAGCGTTAACCAACAACTAGACCGTTTAATAGTACGGGGTGATTCATGCGGAAATGTCAATACTTCAGGTACATAGTCAGGGTCCAAAAATAAACATAAAAGTCTATACAAATATGGGTTCGCAAGGCCTTCGTTTCCGAAATACAGGGTGTTAAAGTTTTTATTAAATTTTTCTATTTTTAAAATATTATCTATGATAATGTAAAATATTGGAGTAAAAATTGGTATCCGGCGGTTTGTTGGTATGACGGATTCGAACCTAATCTTAGTACGGCTCTTACTTGTAGGGAGTGCCACCTACACGTCTTTTTACTATTTTAAATAATCACAACCTTTTGGTACGGCCCTGTATTACATTTTAAAGTAAATGAAATAATTGTTTTGTCATTTTTACGTCAAAAAGGTATAACCGTCAAAAGTTGATATGAGCAACCGTTTTCGAGATATTTGGATTTAAAAAAATTACGACGCATCTGATTTTATTATAGCAAAATTTAAAAAAAAAACATAACAAAATGTAAAATTAAACAATATGTATTTTAATTTTCAATAAAATTATTGTTCTTAAATTATGTTCAGCAAAACATAAAAAAAAATATTTAAAAAATATAAATAAAAACTTTAACACCCTGTATTTCGGAAACAAAGGCCTTGCGGACCCATGTTTGTATAGACTTTTATGTTTATTTTTAGACCCTGACTACGTACCTAAAGTATTGACATTTCCTCATGAATCACCCTGTATATTTTTAATTAAATTACTAGGTAATTTAATCAATTGGATCAATAACTGTAAGTTTCGGCTAATAAGCTGCAATTCAGGAACGAAAGATCTGTTGACTTTCTATTTATAATGGCACAAGTAGCTAATTACTTTATTTAATTTTAGTGTGGGTTCCAAATATTTTAAAGCCACGTAATACCAAAAATACTTGCAAGTGGAAGATAAAGTACGACTTTAATATAAAAAGTACATTACAGGTAACCATGTTTTAAAAAATTATATTTTTTGTAGGGTTGTTTTTTTTCCAAAATTAATGGATTAAGTCACTACCCAAAAATTCCTTCTTATCCTATGTGATTCCCAAATTGGTCCGCCTTGTGCTTGTGTATTACAAAAGTTGTCATCTTGATAGACCCCTGCGCGTAAGGCAGTGTGTCACTGTGTTGCATATTTTATTGGCTGCGGTCAATAACTTATAATTTACTTTACTTGATAAATACTCTGATCTTAATATTAATTTTGAATTTTAATTTAATATTCTACATTACTCAGCGAAGAACGATACACAAGTAAATAAAAGCTTATTTTTCTCAACGTACCCTTTTTACTTAAAGAAATAATTCTATCCAGAAAAACCAGTTAAAGTTGTTATTGTTTTAAAAAAGTCTAATGTATTTCTTTGACCTATGTTACTTTGTTTCGACCTGTACCTTTTAGTGTCTAGAACTATTCAAAATATATACAAAACTACCCATTTAGGAGATATTTTGTCCATGTCCATTTAATCCACATGTATTTAGTTTAAAAGTGTCTATGGGACATAAAAACAAAAAATGGGGATTTTGATTGTAGAATTTAATCTTTAGCTCAGAGTAAAAACTTACTCCTCTTCCGAATTTTGACTTACTATAAGTTTTCAAACGACGTGCAATTTTAAATAAAGCAATTTTATTGTTTAGGTACAAAAAGTTATCATTAACTAAACTTACCTTCTTTACTCCTTCCCTTCTTTTTGTCTTTATCCTGAAAACAAACAAAAGAAGATCTCAAAAATTTTAAATGTCAACAATGCGTGCCGTATATTATTTTACAAAGCTTTAAGGACTCCAACCTTAAGAACTTAAGCTTGTTTAGCCAAATTTTTTAAAAACATAAAATATTATAAATGATATATAAAGGCCAACGTGCAGCAATTAAACGGTGTTATAATATATACACAAAAGTTAAAGAACTTTTAATTGAATACAGATTTTTAAACCTTTTTAAATTTTGCATATCAGTTTATTAAAACCGATGTGTGGAGTTTAACTAAAAAAATCTTAAATTCCTCTGGTGCATATGGCCCTAATGATATGTAAAAGCCAAAAAGGTATTGTAGGGAGTTAAGCAATATTATTTTAAATCAGTTTATTTCTTACAAAGTTATTTACACACAACAATTACCATACACAAATTACTTCCAGGTTGTAAGGGTGAACCAGGACGATAGGACTTCCTAATTTTCTTTATGAAAAGCGCTTTTGAAAATTGTATGCAATAATAAATCGTGATTTTTCTTTTTAACATTTTTAATTTTGTACTTAAAAATAACCTTTCTTTTCGTCTAATAAATTCAGCAATAAAATTTCTATAAAATGAGAATCTAAGATCTGAAAAGATATTCTAGTTTATTATGACATGGAAACCAAAAAATCATCTTATTTATGGTACCCACACACATTCCGGAAATCCTCAGAGGAAAAACTGCGCAGTCCTTGCGTTAGGAATTGCCGAGATGTGTGTGTGTGTGAGAGAGAACACCGCAGTTTTACTGGACTGTGCAGCCGCCGAATTTAGACTTAAAAAACCATTTGATAATTTTGTACAGAGCAATCGGAGTGCGTGTGTCGATTTTTGATACTTTTGATGCCGGCCGTTGCGTCCTGTACTTTATTTATTAATTGTAGAATTGTGATAAACATGTCTGGCGAATTTTTTAAAGGAGTTTATTACCAATTATAAAGTAAAACCGTGCATTTGGTAGGCGAAAGTAAATATTGTAATAAAATAAAAAGACATATTGATATGTCATTTATGACAAAACGTCATAATTAATAACTAAAAGTTTTTTAGAATCTTCTAAGTTTTATATCAAAATTCTTGATAACAATGGCAGACTTGCCAAAACGTAGATAAGTGTTTTTTGGTGGTTTTTTCTTTTTTGTTTCAGGCGATCTCCAAGTTCATAAGGGTCAATAGGACACACTGTAAAAAA